>CM076583.1:1185481236-1185576338 GCA_034641835.2 Pinus albicaulis
TATATCTAGAGTTGTCATGTGACATTCCATGTTTTCTTGGGTTGTTTAGCAAAGGCTGCAAGTGTTGTTTAGCACAGGGTGTTCCTGGTCGATACTCCCTCCTCTTTCATTGGATGATCTCTTGGAAGATGGTTTTACTTCATTATACATCAAGATTTGGTGCCACTTATCTTTTCCATCATCTGCAGAACATATACCTTCAGGAATTATGCAATTTCTGAAGATCAGTTTGGAAGGTGGAGGTTGTCTTCAGTATTTTAGCTGGAGAAATGGTGTAGTTTTATTCCTATCACCTTGGGCTTGAAGATCAACATTCCTAGGGATTGATTTCAGATCTGGAATTAGGCCAAGAGTTATTGACCTCCTAGCAGCAGTAATTCAATCTAGAATTACATTGTCCATCATTGTAGATGCAAAGGAGGAAGGAAGTTACTAGCATTTAAGCTATTAATCCTATTAGGGATCATCCCCTCACCTTGCCATCACTATTTCCATCAACATGGAGTATATTGCAACATATTTCAGGAGGAATAGAGCCTATCCCTCTTGTACAATGCAGTTTTTGTAGCCACTGCATATTCAGTTGCTACAACTTGAAGGAGGAAGAAGAGGAGACTAGATCTCAAGCTCCTAGCTTGTAGATCTGAATGAGGGATCAGCCCTCAAAGCTCAGAGCTTCTAGGAGAATACATTGAAAACATATTTGGATTAGATCTAGCTTTAGGTCTATATAACCCAACAGTCAAAGGATCAAGCCCTAGGAGGGTGATTTTGTAAAGTTGTAGATCTAGAAAATCCTTTCTGGGTTATCTTGGGTTCCCATGACATTGGCCAGATCTTGAATCTTGGCGTCATCAGAGCTCCTGAGCTCCCTAGATCTACATTTCATTTTGCAGTAATTCATGCATATCTTTAGCAGAAGGGACAACACAGTATTTATTCTTGTAAGCTCACAGTTACCCAGTGCTATTTGTAGCATCATTGCAGGGTGATTCTAGACCATCTCTTGGGATAGATGTACTCATATTTTGTACATTGTGTAACTGAATCATCTTCAGATAATAAAATGGCTCAGCTTCTCTATATATTCTGATGTTGTCTCTATATTTATTTTTTACTTAGTGGTAGTTCTTATATTGTGTTTTAGTATTACTGCATTCTCCCTTTTGGGATATTATACCCTTGGTAAGGGTTCCATGCATTAGTCAATGGAGAGAAACCCTGAGAAGCACCTACGGAGGAGAAAGGAACATTCCCCTACTGACCATAAATAAAATTATTCCCAGTTCCCAACCCAATGAAAGTAGGGTTCCAGCCTTGAAAAACATTATAGCTTTGGCCTCCTAGAAAAGGATTAAAACCTTGAACTTGAGAAGAGAAAGGAAAATAACGTAAGGAAGGGTTTCAATGAGGGATGTGACCACTTTCGAAGGGGAAATCCTGAAAATAATTTGACTCACTAGCCATAGAAGACATGGATGTTGAGATTCAACAAGATGATGAGCTTAGTGAAAAGAGTCACCTTCACTAAGTGGGCCCACAGGCTATTTTTTGCATAAAGTCTATTTTTAGTCTATGTCTATTTTTAGACATGTCGATCATATTCTATGTGTTGCATGATGCTATTTGTGGATGGTTGGTCAAGCTAGAAAAAATAGATGGACTTCTATTTTTAGACATTTTGGGCGAAGTCTATTTTTAGACTGCCAGTCTAAAAATAGATATGTCGGATATTATTAGCTCTTAATAATATTTAGACTCTAAACATTATCTTATTCTCTTGGAGCACTTCAGTTCAGTGCACAGATGTGGCACAACAGTTGACAAAAGGAATTACGCTATTCCTGAGGGTTTACTAGAGCTATTGCATGGAGGAATCAGTTAGAACTCAAGTGGAAAAGTTATGACCCACTTGGAAGAAGTAGTTATGGAGTTGTATTTAGTTTAACTCAGTTAGAGTCAGTTGAGCTAGTTGTATCTAGTCTAACTAATTGATACACTAGTGAGAGTGGAGTGAATTAATTAGTTAGTTAATTCACAAATAATAACTCATTAATCAACTAAAAAATACATCAGTTAACTACAGTGCATGGCAGTTTCAGTGGAGACCAGTGGAGAGATAGGTGAAAGGGCAAGATAGACTATCAGTTGTGACTATAGTGATGCATTGATTGCATCCAAAACTCAGTGGAGATGCCAATGAGGATTGTGTGAGCAAGGCTGGAGAAATTCAAACTCATTCAGAGCCATTCTTCAGCAGGGATTGCGTAGTAGAGGCAGGCTAGCAAGTGGAAAAGATCGGTGCATGGATTTGCAAGATCGGGCCTAATTAGTGTGTAGCGATTGTATTGTACTGAGATCTTGATATGATCAGCTTTGTATGAGGATTGTTACATTATCTCTATGACATATATTATATACATATATTTGGGGTTTTCAGCTTCAGGCTTTCCCGTTAAACAACTGTGTTAATGTGTGTGAATTTTTATTGTTTCATGTGTGCATTGCAATCTTGATTTAATTTCCACAAATGATCAATGGTGGAATAGATTCTGTATTTTTCATGAAGTTAAAATAGTGTGAGATTAGGAGAATATTGGACATATAACACATAAGTTCTACATGGTATCGGAGTAGTATTGGTCATTGGAGGAGATTGCAATTATTGAAGCGGTTGAGTTTTGTGCTAGTGGAATTCGAATTTGTTGCAATGTTTTTCTTGGGGTTGAAGTTGAGCATTCATTGAAATGTCTTTCAATGGATTGCGATTGGAGTATGCCCTTGATGGGAGCTCAAATTACATAGCATGGAAGGACAAGATGGAGGCGGTGCTGGATGATAATGGGTTGAAGGAGTTCATAGATGTTGATATTCTGAAGCCTGCTTCTAGCGATGCAGCCGCACTTGATGCATGGAAAAAGAAGGTAGCAAAGTGTCGAAGGATTCTATTGGAAGGTGTGAAGGACCACATTGTGTCCAGCCTTCACGGGAAAGCCACTCCATTCTTGATGTGGAAGGATTTGGAAGACTCTTTCCAAAGCATAAGTGACCAGAGGAAGTTGGCGCTTAAAGACAAGCTCAGAAAATAAAATGGAGAAGGCGACAGTATTCCAAAATACCTCATGAAGTTTGTCCACAGCAAGGATGAGCTAGGAAGTGTGGGGTTTACTGTTGATGAATAAGACTTGGTGAGCTTGGCTCTCCTTGGGCTTCCGAAGAGTTGGCATAGCGACGAAGACTCTGTCAATGGACGGGAGAAACTGCCAGGATGGGAGCGACTTTGGTCAGATCTTGTGCAGGAGGAGTTAAGGTGGGGTACCAGGGATGGATCTTCATCGAAGAATGAAGATGAAGAAAATTGTTCTTTGGCCGCCAAAGCTCGAAAAGGAAAAGGGAAGAGATCTTCCAAATCCGAAGCTAAAGGAAAGAAGAAGGATTTTTCCAAGGTGAAGTGTTTTCACTGTCACCAGCACGAGCATTTCGCCACTAATTGTCCACAGAAGAAGAAGAATAAGAGAAATACTAGTTTTGCAGCTGGAGAGGCCTTAGCCTCGTAGTTTGAGATGGATTTTTATTTGATCACATGCTTGGTTTCAAGTATGATGGGATCGGTGTGGTTTCTTGATAGTGGTGTGTCTTTCCATATGATCGGAGACAAAGATTTGTTAAGTGATCTAGAGGAAAAGGATCTTGGAGTGCACATCTAGATGGGAGATGATGGTAGATACAGTGCAAATGGTATCAGGACCATTTCCTTTGAGAGGGAGTCCAATAAAAATTTCATCTTGAAGGATGACATGCATGTTCCAAGATTGAAGAAGAATCTGATCTCCGTGGCGATGCTGGAAGACAAGGGTTATTATGTTGTTTTTAGCAAGGGAAAATCTTTCCTGCGCCATAAAAAAACTGGTCAAACCAGGAGGATAGGGATTAGAGTTAAGAATATTGATCAATTGTAGGTAGATGGTTGCACTGCAATGGCAGGCAAAGCAGAAGGAGTGGTGAGCCGAGATGAGGGTGAATTGTGGCACAGGAGATTGGGCCATCTTCACCATGGCGCTTTGAAAATTTTGCAGTAGATTTCTACCGGGCTTCCCAAAGGTACACTTGCGCAGTCATATTAGTGCAAGGGATGTACTTTGGGAAAATTTGTGAAGACCACTTTTCATGAGAAGGATTTTCGTGCTTTGACGATCCTTGAGAGAATTCACACAGACGTGTGTGGACCTTTCTCGGTTGCTTCAACAACAAAGCATAGGTATTATGTGATATTTGTTGATGACTTTTCTCATAAGTGCTGGATCTTCTTCATGCAGAAGAAGAGTGAGACATACTCAAAGTTCTGTGAGTTAAAGGCGTTGGTTGAGAAAGAGTCAGGGAAGCAGGTGAAAGCTCTAAGGAGTGATAATGGTGGTGAATACATCTCTGGCGAATTCAAAGATTTCTATAGCAAAGAAGGAATTTGAAGAGAAATCATAGTGCCTCATAACCCACAGCAAAATGGGGTTGCGGAGAGGAAGAATAGAACGATCGTGGGTGTTGCACGAGCGATGTTGCATGATCAGGGCCTTCCCATACACTTGTGGGCTAAGGCATGCAAGACTGTGGTTTATGTGAAAAATCGTTGTCCTCATAGAGTACTTGGCATGAGTACACCCGAAGAGGCATTTTCTAGTAAGAAGCCTGATATTTCTCATTTGAAGATTTTTGGCTCACCTGTTTACATTCATGTGATGAAGGATGCCAGGAAGAAGCTGGATCCGACCGCAGAGGTTGGGATATTTGTGGGGTACACAAAAACACCCCACAATTATCATGTGTATTTTCCAGACAGTCGGATGATTTTCGTGCGATGGGATATAAAATTTCATGAGGATTGGAAATTTGGCAGCGGAAAGGTGAATTGTTTGTGTCTCAAGGCAAGTATGCTTGGGAGATATTGGAGAAGTTTCACATGCAAGGCTGCAAGCCTATCGACACTCCTCTTCCTGGTGGTTGGAGGAAGGATGATGCTACATCGGCAGAGGTAGTGGATGCCATTGTTTATCGAAAGTTGGTTGGTTCGCTCATGTATTTAGTCAATACAAGACCGGACATATGCTATGCGGTGAACCAGCTTTCACAAGTGACGGTTAAGCCTACCAAGCTCTTTTGGAAGGTAGGCAAGCATGTCTTGAGGTATCTCAGGGGCACATCTGGGTATGGATTGTGGTATAGACAATCAGATGAGGTGAAGCTACATGGCTTCACGAATGAAGATTGGGCAGGAATCCCAATGGATAGAAAGAGCACATCTAGAGGGATTTTCAATATCTGATCTATAGCAGTTTCTTGGTACAATAGGAAAAAAATATTCAGGGCACTCAATTCAGCGGAGGCCGAGTACATAGCAGAAAGCTTGGCTGCATGTGGGGCTATATGGATGAGGAAGATCCTGGTTGGTTTGTTCAGTTCTAATTTAGATCCTACTGTGATATATTGTGATAATCAAAGTTGCATTAAACTCTCGGTTAATCCAGTATTTCATGATAGATCTAAACATATTAACATCTGGTACCATCATATCAGAGATTGTGTGTAGCGGAAGATCATGTTGCTTTCTTACATTCCTACGGAGGATCAGGATGTAGATATTCTGACAAAGGTGCTCACCAGGAGAAAATTCGAATACCATAGAGACATGATCGGGGTGGTAGATAATCCCTATCTTGTTGAGAGGGAGTGTTGAGATTCAACAAGATGATGAGCTTAGAGAAAAGAGTCCCCTTCACTAAGTGGGCCCACGGGCTAGTTTTGGTGCAAAGTCTATTTTTAGACATGTCGATCATATTCTATAAGTTGCAGGATGCTATTTGTGGATGGTTGGTCAAGTTGGAAAAATAGATGGACTTCTATTTTTAGACATTTTGGGTGGAGTCTATTTTTAGACTGCCAGTCTAAAAATAGATATGTTGGATATTATTAGCTCTTAATAATATTTTGACTCTAAACATTATATTATTCTCTTGGAGCACTTTAGTTCAGTGCACAGATGTGGCACAATAGCTGACAGATGGAATTACACTATTCCTGAGGGTTTACTAGAGCTATTGCATGGAGGACTCAGTTGGAACTCAAGTGGAAAAGTTATGATACAGTTGGAAGAAGTAGTTATGGAGTTGTACTTAGTTTAACTCAGGTAGACTTAGTTGAGCTAGTTGTATCTAGTCTAACTGATTGATACACTAGTGAGAGTGGAGTGAATTAATTAGTTAATTAATTCACAAATAATAACTCATTAATCAACTGAAAAATACATCATTTAACTAAAGTGCATGGCAGTTTCAGTGGAGACCAGTGGAGAGATAGGTGAAAGGGCAAGATAGACTATCAATTGTGACTATAGTGATGCATTGATTTCATCCAACACTCAGTGGAGATGCCAATGAAGATTGTGTGAGCAAGGCTGGAGCAATTCAAACTGATTCAAAGCCATTCTTCAGCAGGGATTGCACAGTAGATGCAAGCTAGCAGGTGGCAAAGATCGGTGCATGGATTTGCAAGATCGGGCCTGATTAGTGTGTAGCGATTGCATTGTACTGAGAGCTTGATATGATCAGATTTGTATGAGGATTGTTACATGATATTTATGACAGATATTATATACATATAGTTTGGGTTTTCAGCTTCATGCTTTCCCGTTAAACAACTGTGTTAATATGTGTGAATTTTTATTGTTTCATGTGTGCATTGCAATCTTGATTTAATTTCCGCAAATGATCAATGGTGGAATAGATTCTGTATTTTGCATGAAGTTAAAATAGTGTGATATCAGGATAATCTTGGACATATAACACATAAGTTATATAATTTCTACAATGGATATGGAGACAACAGATGCAACAGTGAGAGAAACTGATGGAATTTCACTAGAAGGCATCCCAAATGAAAAGGGATTAGTATGGGAAGAAAAATCTTAGGTGTCCCCACTCGTATATGGAATGGAGGTAGAGCCAAAAATTGTAGTGCTGAGAGTGATGGTCGAAATAGAAATGGTACCTCCTCCCTTAGTTTAAAGAGGAGTATGCACACTCGAAGTACTCATAGTTGAAGTTGTGTTCCCAACTATGGCCATCGAAAGAAAAGAAGGATAAATATGAGGGCTAGCAAGTCTGTGAGACAGAGGCCCAATTTACAATAGAACATCTGGAAAACTAGAATGAAGAGGAGAGGAAGGAGTAACTGGAGGTTCAAGAATTTCTTCAATCTCAACTTCTTCTGCTGGAAAAAGGACTCGAGAAAGGAGTGGAGTACTCCTCTCTAAATCATGACTAGCACTAGGACTACCCTAAGAAATAATAGCCCCAAGCGGAGGATCACTCTCCAATGCATTTGCAACTAATGGTTGAAAATCACCAGCATAATTTCTCCTACGCCTTCTTGAAGAAGGTTCGACACTCACAGGAGAAATCCCTCAAATCCTCCACGATCGATGAACCGATCGGTTAGCCACTTTTAATAATTATGAGATTATACGTAGACTCAAAAAATTACAAAGCTATGGAAATATAGGAGCAAAGAGAACTCTCTACAAAAATGTCCCTAAGATTCAACAATCAAGAAGCTCTCAGGTATTTCCGCTCTGGGTTATTAGGATTAGACAAAAAAATACAAGAAAGAAAAAATAAAGACCTTTCGAGAATATTCCGGGGTAATTATGCCCAAGGCCTACTAGTGAAGGTAACATAAATAGTTACAATGACCTCATAACAAAATACTTTACTGGTGAAAGTACCCAAGCTTCGCAAGGGCACCCTCCAAAAGTACTAATGAGAGTGATGCAACGTTTGCCTTAGGTACCACAGGTATTCCCCTCCACAGTCACCTATGTGACACCTAGGAATAGCAGCTATGGACACCACTTCATATCAACAACCGGGTGGAAAGGTCTTTGGTGAGGATCCAACAAATAGGAGAGGGGGTATCTCTCTTCTCTACCTTCACTTGCCCTCGCGCTTGATGCTCTAGAGGAGAGCTTTTCCAGTCCACTTAATGAGGCTATATTTCACTCATTAATCAAATTCTATGTTTGAAATTTTGAGTGGCCTTGGAGATTTAACTCTCCACTCACCTATTCCAATTCCATGACAAGATAGACTAGTTGGTGTATATTAATGACAACTCAAAAATTATAGTTCATTTTAAATTATGTGTTTGATTTTAAAGGCTCTTATTTTTAAGTCAGGGGTAAACATAGAATGCAACTTGTGATATTTTGATTCAAAAGAGCAATCGATAGAAACGTGCTACATGCATATGTAAATTTTTATTCGATGAGAGATATTTCTACTTAGGTTCTATGAAACAACTAATAAAAACAATACATTTTTATTTTCTTTTCAAGATCATGCTCACACACTCAGAAACTATCAAAAGACTAAATATGCTTAACAGTGCAACTACACTAATGCAAAACTACCAATGCCAAATGCAGATTCTAGGACTACTTAAAAAGGGAAGCAAATGAGTTTCTCAACAAGATAGGTTTGATCACTTTGATACAAAATCAAATACAAGCCCAAAATAAGGACTTCCTTGAACACCAATGCCAAAAGCAACTTGATACAAGAGGAGACAAGTCCACTCAAGAAATTCTCTCGAAACGAAGGAACCCGGACCAAAATGACAAACTACAAACTTGCTCCAAAAATGATGAAAACCATGAAAAAAAACCAAAATAAAAATAAAAGGAAAACACTAATGTTTTTTGAACCTTTTACTTTTTAAGGAAGCAACGAAATCTCTTTGAGAAAAGCACAAACTACCAAAGACATCAAATCATAAAATTGAGCAAATAAGAAACTCCAAATTCCTTAAGAAAAGCATGTCACTTTCATGACCGGACTTAATAAATGGAATGAAGTAACTAACTCAAGACCTATCTCTCTCCTCCCTTAGGCCTTCCCCATGAGGTGTATTTATAATTCCTCAAAATTATTTTTTTACTTGGGAAACAGTTTAGCCACAGGCTCCTATAGGTGGGCTTCCAATGTAGCCCGTAAACCCTGCCCAAACAATAGGGATTTTTATATTTTTTTAATATTTTAAAATATATATGTGGGTCAGATATGAGTGGATCCACGACTGCATGCGTTTTTGATAGGGAAGAGTCGTGTATGGAATTTAAAATATTGTTTTTTAAGAAAATGACCAAGTCTGAATGGAAAGGGTTGCCCAAGGCCAATACATAGATCATAAAGTATATATAGGTGATAAATGATGCTATAACACTCTCGGTGAAGCTTGATCGCTTGAGGGTAGATCGTGGACCATGGTGAAGAATAGGAAGAAGCATTCATATAAAAGTAAGAGTAGTGAACAAGTAAGGAAAGTTTCAAATTCTGAAGAACCCCTCTTCTTGTTGGTAAAAAATGGTGAAGATAAATGTTGGGATCATTTTATATATGTCATTAAGTTTTCTTGTAGTGATGATGGTATACTTGAGTTTGATGATTTAGAAGATAATGATCATTCAATTCAGTTTGATGCTTTGGAGAGAAGTGGTAATAAACCTTTGCACAAAATTATAATTTATAAGATGAAGAGCCTTGCAAGATTGAAACCCTAGAAGCAGAAATTAAAAATCTCAAGGCTGAAAATAAAAACCAGCAAAAATTATTGCAAATACTTAATGACAAGGAATGTGTTTATAAACAAGAGATCATCAAATTAAAAACCCAATTGGAAGAAGAAAGGAAAATCAAAAAAGGAATGAGAAAGCAATATAAATTTATGGAAGAAGAAATGACTACATTGAAAATTAATTCAAAAGAGAAATCCATTCAACCGAGGACTAATCACCAGCTTCCAAATACTAGCCTGCACAAAGAAGAAACTAGTTTAGCAACAAGTTTTAAAAGACCTGCAGAAAAAGATAATTCTAGCAGTGAGTATAACAAGGAAGAAGCACATCAATAAAATCAGAAGTCAAGGAATGTAATGTTCCAAAATTTTCATGCAGAAAATTGGAACATTAATTTTTGCTAATTTCACATAGGAGGAGAATAAATGGGTAAGGAGACCCATGAATAATGAAAAGCACAATAAAATCCCTCATATTATGAGAAGGGATCATTTTTTTATTTGATTTCACACCTCCATGTGTGAAAGGGGGTTATTTTGCAAAGTGGCTAGGTCAAGTTGACCAAAGTCAAACTGTGCAGGCTATGAGGTGGCAAGGACATTGTGGTACAACACAATAGAGAAGGAGGAAAGATTCCTTGAGAAGGAAAACCCTAATGAAGTGGGGCCCATGGAGAGGGAGCTCACAATTGTATAAGAGTAGGGCAAGACAACCATTTTTTCTCATGAATGGATTATTTATTTCGTTGTCTTGAGAGACAAGGAGCATACTCCTGCTGTTTAGCAGAGTAGCTGGGGATTCATATTTAGGATTCCTTCCTCCTCATGAGAGGCCTCTTGAGGAATTGATCTTCAGCTTTCTCCACATCTTGGCTCAAGGCCAAAGCATTCTCTTCCATCATAGCGCTATTCTTGCAGCAAGAAGACATTGTGTTGCTGGGGTTGTAGTGGAGGCTTCCACCACATCACTCTGGGATTTGATTTGCAGAGAAAGGAGTCTCAATTTAGTGGAGATATCATTGAGGAGTGTTATTGAGCTCATTTTTAGATTTTGGCAGCAGGCCAAGCTTTCTCCCATCTCCATCAGCGCAATCCCTTCTATAGACTGTGTTATTTCAGAGTTAGTCTGCAGTAGGGGGTTTGCACCATCACATTGGAGGGAGAGCTCGAGATTAGCATTGCACTCCGAAAATCATTTGGAGGAGATTGATTCAAATTGTAGTGAAGATTCTACCATCTTCTTCTATTTTGATTATGAGTTGCTGCAGCTACCCATCAACTCCGGCATTTTGGTATTTTTCCATTCTATGTATCTAGTGTAGCCAATCCTCTTGAGGATTGTTGTACCATCATTGTATTATTGTTTTTAGGGGTTGAGAGTACACTCCCCCTCATTTCTTGAGCTATATTGCAATATCATCATATTTCATTTTTGTATGTAGTAGTGTCTACATAACATTGCGCAGTCATAGCTAGGGAAGTTTATGCAGCAGTATATTTCATGCTTTCATGTACTTGTTCTTTGGGGTTGATCATTCCCTCTCTTGAGTGCTCTTTCCCTCAAGATATTGTACACTTATTTGCTGCCATGAGCTAATATAATGGCTATGAGTTCTTCTATCTTTTTTTGAAGTTTAAGCAAGTTACCCTTCATGCTTATGTTTTGCATATTGTTGTAGCTCATCCCTTTGAGCAAGACCTTTTGAGGAAGAAGTATTTACATAGCTATAGGTAGAGTCTGAGAAAAGGCCAGATATCATCCGATTCTCATCCTCTCTTTAGAGGTGACATAACTGGTAAAATCCCTCTCAGTCCATCTCTGACATAGCCTTGTTCATATTTCCAACAAAGGAGTTCTTTAGCGGTGAAAAAGCTGCTGATTTCCATTTCAGAATATTACAGTGGTATCAGAGCATCTTTCTTGGCTCAGCATGTGGCCTTCAAGCCCAAGAAAGAATAAATCAAGATGATGAAGAGGATGAGCTTGTTCTCATCATTTTCTAGAGCAAAGAAGAACCTCTCCAAGGAGGAGAAGCAAGAAGAAGAGGAAGAACCCTACACTTCCTACTCTCATCAAGGAGACCAAGAAATAAGCAGGAAAAAGGCCCCATATTTTGGAGAAGAAAATAAAAGGTTTGAATCAAGGGCTAGCACTATATTTCTCAACGAGGAGTGTGAGCATGCAGCTACACACCAAGGGGTACAACACAGTCACATGTCTAGCTTTTCCATGAGAAGAAAAGAAGAAGAAGGCATACTGGAGAAGGGAACTCTTAGTGGTTTCTTGCATGAGTATGAATCTCAAACTCATAAGTTTAGAGATCAAATCTCTTTCCCGGAGTTTTGAAAGATCATGGTGAGGAGGAGCAAGCAGCATGATGAGGATAGATTTCTTCTATTTGTCTTTGATGGTTCCTCTACTTATTCAACCAAGGCTTGGATTGAAGAGATAGACACCTTTTTGCAGCAGCATCAGATTTCAGAAGATGAAGCCATCAGAGTAGCAGCGCTGCACTTGGGAGGTAAAGTCTATGCATGGTGGTTATTTGAGTCTTTTTCTTTGAAAAATGCAAACACTTCTTCCTATGCAATTTTCATTAGGGCTTTGATGGAAAAATTTGGTGGGAAGAAATCTGAAACACATGTGGAGGAAACAAACATTCCTAGAAAAACAAAACCCTTGCCTGTGATGGAGGAGTTTATGGGCTCATGATCACTTCAGAAACCCTTAGAGGAGGTTGATATCTTGCATGGTGCTTTATTAGAGGCAATACCTTCATCTTGCATTTTGGCACAAGGAGTCATGGAGGTCTCTCTTTCAAGAGAGGATCTCATTTTGGAAGAGTTGCCCACATATGTTGATGAGGAGAAGGGAAACATCGCTGTTAATCATAGAGTTGATCTAGTACCTCATGCAGAGGAAGGAGGAGCACATGCTCCAATAAGAGGGATTCTTGCATCTTTGCAGGAAGGTCCCCAGGATCTCATACATGGAGGTCCAAGCACAATTAGTGATTAACATGGTTGAGCCATTTTGCAGCTGGAAGGAGGAGGAGGAGAGAAAGAGAAACATCATGTGATGAGAGGCACACACCCTTCTAAATTCTAGAAATTTAAGGCAAAGAGGATAAAGGTTGTACTGCACAGGGAGAGCAAGGGAAAGGTTTCCCAACCATATGTACAGTCCACTTTTGGCATTGATGTCTCACTTCATAGGGGCATCCCACCAGGGAGACCACCAGATCTATCATTGATGAGAGGCATCATGTTGTGGGATTCACTGCTCTTGGATTTTGGAGAGGTGAATATTTTGGAGGAAAAATTCAGCATGAGGGATGTCAAAGTAGTGGACAACAGAAGGAGGAGAGCTACACATGCTAGATCACCAGCGCTGTCTCTTAGGAGGATTGATCCTTACTGGAGATCTTCACTCTTAGTGGGGTACTCCAAGGATCTTGGTGCTTGTAGTATGTTCGATGACCAAGAGAGAGATGATAAATATATGGTAGAGGATGTGGTCATCTATTCCTATGGCAGGATCTTCTTGACTAGATCTTCTAGTCTCAAGGAGGAGCTACTACATGCAACACATGAGGACTTCTTTTCCATGCATCTTGATGCATATCTTTCCTTGGAAGAGAAGTTCATTTGGGAGGGCATCCACTGGGATATGTATCAGCATACGGAGAGATGCATAGCCTGGATGATGATGATGAGGATGTCACAGCCACCTTCCTACTCATTGGGAGTAAGGGAGCACTTTCAGTTGAGTCATTTCAACACAATGTCCATAGTACCTGGTAGAGGAGGTATACATCTGTATTATTATTTGCCTTCCTTTACTTTATATGATCAACATGTGGTATTGAGGAGGATCATCCTTTATCATTTTTTATATGATGATGTACTTGGATCCATTTGCAGCATTAAGATTGGCTATTTCATGGGTGGACTGTGGGGGAAGCCACATGATTCTTGGTGGGCACTATCGACACCATATTTTCTGTTCATGTTTCTATCTTATGAGATGATTGTGGCAGAAAAAAAGTGGCTGAAAAAGAACTTGTTGATTTATTTTTTGATGCAGGCAGTGAGTGCACTGCGCAGGTTCCATAAGTAGAACTATGATCCACTTTCCGGTTGTCATATGGCAACTTGTTCCTATTTGTTCTTGCTTCCATGTGTTGCGGAGTTTTCTTTTTACATGTGGAGCTTTTTCTGGAAAGTGGGATATGAGTTGGAGATGCCCATTGGGATTATGATTCTCCCTACTTTGCATGGTGTATGTTTCCGGGGAAACAATGGGCAGCCCATGATTGCCAAGCTTCACCTCTTTCCTTCATGTGGGAGGAGATATTTAGAGAGTCTGAATTTTTGGAGGAGGCATTTCATGGTTTATATGTTGGATGGGGTGGCTTGGGTCTCTCTTGAAGAACATTATGTTTCATCCATATATTAGCAGCGGCCCCATATGTATCATGATGAGGGAGGAACTCATTGGGTGGATGTGCCCTTTGGGAGGAGGAACCTCCATTGTTTTTGCAGCTCATACTCCAAGGGGAGTATGGGAGATGATATGGTCACCATGTTCAGCCATTTTTTTTTCAATCAGGTGAACCATATGATTGTTTGTATTCCATATGATGATGAATTCCAACTCATCACATATAAGATGATTTGGGCGAGCTTGATTTGCAGTGTTGGAGGAAAGGTCCTTGGGGATCTAGACTTCATCTTGCCTCTTGAAGGCAACATTATTGTAGCCCGAGTTCAACTTGCACTCCACATTTATCATGAGTGGAGAAGAGGACAGCATGGGGTAGGCCATGAAGCTTACCATGTTCATAATTTTAGCCCACCTATTCTACATGAGCACAAGGTGGAGGATTATTTTCAGGAGTTGCCTAGTTGGAAGGTGACTCATTTTGCATGGTTGATAGCTTGGGATGAGGATCCACATGAGGGAGATGTTCCTCAAACACATCATAGACTCCATGCCTTGAGAGAAGGCCTTCCAGTTCTATCCTTGTAGTTTCTTGGGGACAAGCAACATTTGGGAGGGGAGGACTGTAATGTTCCAAAATTTTCATGCAGAAAATTGGAACATTAATTTTTGCTAATTTGACATAGGAGGAGAATAAATGGGTAAGGAGACCCATGAATAATGAAAATAACAATAAAATACCTCATATTATGAGAAGGGATCATTTTTGTATTTGATTTCACACCTCCATGTGTGAAAGGGGGTTATTTTGCAAAGTGGCTAGGTCAAGTTGACCAAAGTCAAACTGTGCAGGCTATGAGTTGGCAAGCAAATTGTGGTACAACACAATAGAGAAGGAAGGAAGATTCCTTGAGAAGGAAAACCCTAATGAAGTGGGGCCCATGGAGAGGGAGCTCACAATTGTATAAGAGGAGGGCAAGACAACCATTTTTGCTCATGAATGGATTATTGATTTCATTGTCTTGAGAGACAAGGAGCATACTCCTGCTGTTTAGCAGAGTAGCTGGGGGAATTCTTGTTTATGATTCCTTCCTCCTCATGAGAGTCCTCTTGAGGAATTGATCTTCAGCTTTCTCCACATCTTGGCTCAAGGCAAAAGCATTCTCTTCCAACACAGTGTTATTCTTGCAGCAAGAAGACATTATGTTGTTGGGGTTGCAGTGGAGGCTTCCACCACATCACTCCGGGATTTGATTTGCAAAGGAAGGAGTCTCCATTTAGTGGAGATATCATTGAGGAGTGTTATTGTTCTCATTTGCAAATTTTTGCAGTAGGCCAAGCTTTCTCCCATATCCATCAGCGCAGTCCCTTCCATAGACTGCGTTATTTTAGAGTTAGTCTGCAGTGGGGGTTTGCACCATCACATTGGAGGGAGAGGTTTCTAGTGTCGGGATCAACCTTGCACTCTGGAAATCCTTTGGAGGAGATTGATTCAGATTGTAGAGTAGATTCTACCATCTTCTTCTATTTTTATTATGAGTTGCTGCAGCTACCCAACAACTCCGGCATTTTGGTATTTTTCCATTCTATGTATCTAGTGTAGCCAATCCTCTTAAGGATTGTTGTATCATCATTGTATTATTGTTTTTAGGGGTTGAGAGTACACTCCCCCTCATTTCTTGAGCTATATTGCAATATCATCATATTTCATATTTGTATGCAGCATTGTCTCCATAAGACTGCGCAGTCATAGCTAGGGCAGTTTATGCAGCAGTATATTTCATGCCTTCATGTACTTGTTCTTTGGGGTTGATCATTCCCTCTCTTGAGTGCTCTTTCCCTCAAGATATTGTACACTTATTTGCTACCATGAGATAATATAATGGCTATGAGTTCCTTTATCTTTTTCTGAAGTTTAAGAAAGTTACTCTTCATGCTTATGTTTTGCATATTGTTATAGCTCATCCCTTTAAGAAAGACCATTTGAGGAAGAAGTATTTACGTAGCTATAGGCAAAGTCTGAGAAAAGGCTAGATAGCCTCTAGTTCTCATCCTCTCTTTAGAGGTGACATAACTGGTAAAATCCCTCTCAGTCCATCTCTAAAATAGCCTTGTTCATATTTCTGACAAAGGAGTTCTTCAGCGGTGAAAAAGCTATTGATTTCCATTTCGGAATATTACAAGGAAGGAAAAATTTGTGCCAGATAGATCATTCACTTCTTCAAGATCAATAAGATGCTTCAATTTTCAAAAGAATGGGCATGTTTCTACAAAATACATGCAGTGGATGAAGGATTTGGATAAAATAACATATCAAGAAAAATCATTCATGGCCAGGTATATCAATTCCTTTTATGGCTATTTTTATTCGAGTAATAATTTTGGGCACAAGGCATTTTGTTGCAAGAAATATGTGAGGAAGATTATTTTCTAAGATTTTCCATTGTTTCTTGGGAATATAAGGTGTTACATGTATGACTAGATTGTCCATAAGGCCAAAGAATGCAAATTTCCTAAATTCTACAAGGGATTCACTCAAAAGGAAAAGACTACTCAAAGAAAATCAGACAAGAGGTCGAACAATGAAGTGCATGTCAATAATCAAACCAATAAAATATGGAGGAAAAGGGAGCAGCAAGTGACTCCCATAAAAACTGAGGTTAGCATGGTGTCAGGGGGAGCATATGGAAACATTCTAATTTTAAAAGAGAAGCATTGGTAATTCGACCATAGTTGGATAAAAGTATTAAGGTTTGAAATTTTCTTACTTTTTTAATCAGTTGAATGTGTTTGAATGTAACAATTTATTAAATCCTTGATAAATGCATGGAAGCCTAAATGCATGCTCAAGACATAGATGGTATTATCATGCATATTTTTCTTTTATGAAAATGTTGTTGTGATGAGAAGGTAGATGCCACAATTATGCAGTGAGAATTCTTTTGGTGATAGTTGAAAAATAGATGTGCATCAGAATATTTGCACAAGTTTATATTTGAATTTATATATGTTGATTTTCTACTCTTCATGGTCTATATGGTTAGAATTATTCATACATATTTCCTCATACTTGACTTGGTTCATAGTTGTTGATATTATTTTTGCAAGAAGTCATGTTTTTGCCTTGATTTGAGAGTGATGTTGTTGTTGAATTTATTGTTTCTATAATATGATTCATTTTTTGCTTGATAGAATATCATATTATGCTGATGTTGAAGATTGATCTCATGCTACATATAAATTTCATCTATGGAGGTTGTTATGTTGTTGCTCTATGATGTTATGTTGCCGCTTTATCCTCATTCTTTGTAATATTCCAAAATGGAAAAGACAGGAATATAGAACATAAAATGGAAAATGAAATGATACATCAACAAATAAAATGTAAGATCATATAGCCATCATATTAAACATTATAACAGCAAATTTGTACAAGATCTTGAGGAAAAAGACACTCAAGTTAGGCAAAACAAGCCTCTAGAGACCTAGTACATAAAAGATAAAGAGCAACTGCTATACAAGAATTTTAGAGGCTAAGACAACATAGTTTTAGTTATGGTTTATTGTTTCTATAAATGTAAACACAAGGATATTTTGATAGGGTTCTTAGAAAATGTCGGGATCAAAGATATAGGCCTCCTAGCACTATTCCAAGACAACCTAGAAAGGGTTTCCAGAAACACCCAAAATACAAAAATGATGAAATGCAGTCCTAGGGATGAATATGCTTTGTAAATGGAAAAATGATAGGAGGTGGCTGATATGATATAGAAATGGATGACACTCCTCCAATAGATCTCCCAAATGAAGAAATGCTCCCCTCACTGGAAATCTAACTCACAAAATGGGGCACTAAGCCCTCCACTACAACTGCTCATTAAAATAATGCAAGTCCTGAAGGGAACTGCGTTGTAGGTGTTTTTAGCAGCTTAGCCTAATGCTATATAATAGAATGATGCTCAAGGATCCTCCTTGATAGCCTCCCAGATGAAGGGTTTCTCCCTCCACTAGAAAACAATCTCAAAACTGGATCTATTTCTCCTCCACTACTTCTGCCCTACAAAACAACACAATCCTAAAGGAGACTTCACTAGGAATAATGGCTAAAGATTGACCAGATACCAGATGGTGGAAATTTTTAGCTCCCTGTAATTAGCAAGATTGGAAAATTCCAACTGCAGGGAGAAACGCTATTTCAACCACTTTGGGATTCTAGGATCTAGCCCTCCTGAATCCGGAGAGGGATCTCTCCAATAAGTGCAAAGATGGATTCATCTTTAAAGCTTTTGGGTAATGATATTAGGCTAGTTATGAATTCCAAGGGTTTTTGTTTGTTTTGGATGGTTGAGCATGATTATTGTTTGAGTGGAAAGTCCTAAATGGAAAGAGTTTCAAAGGTGTGAAGTTGCAAGCAATCAGAACAAGCTTTGGCTAAAAAGATAGATATAACACTGGTTTTTATTCCATTGGGCTGTGGAGTCATAATAGGGTTTAATTGAAAGAACAAGGTCCAAGAGTGGTCCATGGGACAAGTTATCTATGTCTAAGGATCTCTTTAAAGTTGATTTTATGGAATGAAATGATACAATAAGAAGGGGAATTTTAAACAAATGAAGAACAAAGAGCAGCTTAAGATCAGGTAAGTACTTTGAAACTATCCTGCTTTTGGCATACACTTAAGAAAGACATAAAAGTAATCTAAGATCTGGTAAGTACTTGGAAACTAGCTAGCTTTTGATGTACTTTCAATAGAAAACATATTAAACACAAATGGAAGCACATATGATAACAAAGAATAGTCTAAGATCAGGTAAGGACTTTGAACCTAGCCTGCTTTCAACACATTCTTAGGGAAACTTTCAACTAGTTTTTGGGGATAAAACTAAAGGACATGGCTCACCATTACTTCCTCAGTTCATCTCTACTTAACATAAACTGAAAATAACTTTAAGGAATAACAATTAGCCTAGACAGTAGGACGAGGGAACGCCAACATTTCTAACTGCTTGAAACTGAATTAAATCATTCCTAAACAACACAAATTGGAAGAAAAAATGTAGATAAAGCTTATCAGTCAGAGAAGGGTACTGATATACAGTAAATCCTAACTCTATGCTTGTTGTTCTTTATCAGAGAAGATGGACAAAGTGAAAACATAAATAAAATAACAATTTACAATAAGAAATAACATCACTGTTGACATAGACCAGGATCCCATAAATCAGCTTGTATTGATGCTTCAAACTAGTTACAGCTTTAAGTCCAATGTTTTGGTTCAACAATCATCTTCACCTCTCAGCCTAACTATTCCATCACAAACAGAGCTTCAAGAGCCTTTGAACACTATTTACAAGTAGAAATTTCGAGCACAAGTATATTTCAAAGTTCTGCAACCAACATTGTCTTATCTTCTACAAAAGTATTTATAGAAGAAATGAGGAGGTGGCATCTGATAAAAGATCTCTTGGGACAATTAATACAAACTTTAATACTTCTCGGCCTTTGATGGGCTCGATGGAGAAGTTTACAGATGTTCTGTCTGTATTAATTGTTTTACATTTAAGAATTAAGCTCGGTGAGAGCTTTTGTTGACTTTAAGGCTCTGTTTCATGATATAATAACTCTGCTGATATTTTTTGCATTAAGTTGCTTTGGCATTATTAACTATTCGACTGCGTTAAGGAAAATATCTTCTTTTCTAATCATAATTTGGCCTCTGTTGAATGCTTTGAGGCTACAGGTGGCAATGGGTAGCTGAGAGGAATCAATTAGCCTCTGATGTGGCGGTGGAGGCTCTTTCTGACTGATAAATATTTTGATTTGTCATTATCTATGTTTAATTTAATGGATTAGGCTTTTGATAGTCGATCTTAGCCATAATTCATTAAACTGTGGAATTAATCTTCAATCCTTTAGTTCTGCTGATTTAATCTTCAACACTGATACTCTTTAGCTTTGATTTAATTCTCTATGTCTTGTTGATGCGCAGGTGCCACGAAGGGTCCATATGACATCAATGCCCATGAAGCATCGATGAAACGTGGAGGTGAACCCTGTGACTGGATATTTCTTTAATAAACAAAGCCTAGAGGATCGTCATCCTCAGATTTATCATTTCTTTCAAAATATTTGAAATTCATTTGAACCTGCAAAAAACACACAACTGTTATGAAATCCTGCATTATTTGGTAAAAATGCTTCAGAGGTTGTGGGGAGGAGCGTGGCTGTTGGATGGCAGCATCCAACGGTGGAAATCATGCATAGAAGTCAAAAGGAGAACGGTGGGAGATTTTAAGTCGGGACCGTTGATCTATGATTGACCAAGAAGATCAACGGTCGACATTAGCAGTGAATTAATAATGCGAAGGGGTCACATTATTGTGAAAATAGAAGAAAATGTGAAGAAATAAGGTTTAAAACCCTTTGGCAGAGGAAAATGCAAAGGAAAGAAGAGTGGGCTTGATGGATGATCGTGAGCCGTCGGATGAGATCGGCCCCACGAGATCAACGGCGGATATTGCATGTTAAAAAATCCTTTGGAAGAGGCGGAGGGTGATAGTGTAAGGCCATATTAGATCTGAGCTGTCGATCTGAAAATATCAACGGTGGGAAGTGTGCGCGATAACACACAAAGTAAATGAGAAAAAGTGGTTTTGGAGGAGAAAACCACGGGTTTTGCGCAGCAAAAGGGCGGGGAGGCAGTTTTTCCTTTTGGAACGCAATATGCATCCCTTCTTGACACGTGTCTCTCAAAAAAAAATTATATCGCATAATTTATGAGAATTAACCTCCGCGCTAAAACTTACGCGAAAACGCGCGTCAATTGTCAGATCAAGGGTCTTAGATCTGACAGCTATGGAAAGAGCGCGATAACAGATAAGTGCACGGGTGATAATAGGTGGGGCAGTTTCAATATAGGCTGTCGGATCAAAGATTGGACAGCTGATATTAAAAACCGAAGAAGGCAAGACCCAAAGGAGGCAGGCTTGTCAAGGTTAATAAGGGCCGTTGGATGTCAGCATCAATGGTGGAGATCGCATCAGGGGTTTAAATGAAAATAATACAAAGGCGGAGAAAGGTTTAATAAGGACCGTTGATCTGCAGAGATCAACGACTGTGATTGGCCAAAAAAAATTTATGAAGAGGGATGCATAAAATATAACCAAATTCGGGAGATGCAATATGGACCGTCCGATCTGGACATGTGGACGACCCAAATCCAATCGGGGCTTGGCGATTAGCGGGGGAACAAAACTGAATGTTGCCGATGTGATTTAGCACTAGCCGTATATTTGAGGATCATATTGATGGTGGGGAGTGAATCGGAGGGGTTCAAAAGGTGGAGGAAGGGTTTATGATCAGAGCAAATGAGGGTCGTTGGATCGGAGATATGGCAGATAGATCCAATGGCAGAGGATCCATCGGGGGTAGTAAATCGGGGGGGGGAATAAATGCCCGATAAAACTTATAACATTAAAGTTAGCTGTTTGATTGGCTCAAGATCAATGGCGGATATGGTTTCAAAACATGCACCGGCGAAAAACCCTTTAATACTTTATAAAAACCCAAAGTTCATGAATTGCAAAGGTTTTTTATGGTTCGTGGCAGATTATATATATGAAATGCTTTGGCGCCCATTTGTGGGGCCGTTGGTCTATATGGAAGATAATAGGCCCAGGGCTTTATATGTACAAGGGCCAATCGCATCGTAACTTTGGTGTTGGTCTTTCAATCTACCCATTTTGAATTTTCCGATGCGATTAGTGCTTCGGGGCTTTTCAATCTACCCATTTTTTCATTAAAAAACATTGTTCTGGCGGGTTTAGACCAAAACTTAGGAAAATTGGGTTCACGAATTTACAAAGGAAAATAGAAATCGGGAAATGGGTTTATATAATGTTTTAGCACCTGATTGTGGGCCCAAGGGTTATATGAAGCGGTGATTGGATCGGGGCTATGTAATCAAGGGCCAATTACATCGGAGGTCTTAGTAAAGCAACAGACTTGCGCGTTGTGTTTTATTCCGATGCGATAAGCGCTTGGGACCATTAGTGCTTGGTTCCAGCACCAAGGTATATGATGGGGAAGTGGTTAGGACTTAGCCCAAAGGGGCTTAAGCCTGCAGTTAAAACACTTATTTTTTGTGAAATTTTTTCAAATTTTTTGATGGATTTGGGGGTTTCGGCAAAGTTCAAAAGTGAGTTTTAAACTTTGTAAAGAGGATCTTATGAAGGGGAAATGGGGAAAAATGGAAAATAGTGGAATTCCATGGGGAATGAAAGGGATAAAAATGAAGGTTAGTTTTGAAGTGGAATGAAGGAAAAAAATGGTGTTTTGCAGCAATCTTTTCTCTATGAAATCAACAGAATTTTAGAGTTTAAAATGGAAACAACAGTGAAGATTTGAACAAAGGGCATGATGTCTTCATGAGTCTTCAAGAGATAAAATTTTTAGCTATAAAACTTGTTTCTTGAAGGCTCGAAAAATTATTTAGCCACCTTTTGATATAACAAATTTTATAGGTGGCTAACAGTGGCTCCACTTGGGGAGGGTGTCTTCTTGAAGGCATCAAGAACTTTAGACTTGCATTCTCTGGGAGGTTGATCAATGCCTTATTCATTGGACTGCCTTTTCTTTATTTGAATGATCTTATTTTTCTCTGAAAATATCAACAACCATGGAAAACAATGGATTTTCATCAACACCAGCTTTCTACCTACCCAATCCTACTGATCTAACATTTTTTCTTCTTTAGAGTGCACTTGGATTGGCAAACTCTTTTCACAAAATTTTATTATTTTGAAAGCATAAAACTAATCCAATTCTACTTCTTATTTCTCCATGAACTCAGATTAAACGGTTGAGTTCATATGCTTCTCTACCTAATCTACTAATCTGTTAGGATGAAACAGTCTAACAGATTTTTATTCTCTAATTTCTAAAACAGAAATATAAAAGCATATAAGTCAGGATTGAATAGTCTAACTTGTTGCTGATCTATGGCACAAAATACAAGCTGCACAATGATATTATTTTACAGAAAATAAAACAAAATGGAAGGCTTAAGATCTGAAAGTTCAAAGCACTTCCTTCATCTTTTTACAGCTATGTTTTTACTATTGTGTGAGCTGTTTTTCTGCTGGTTTTCTGGTTCATATTTTGAGCTGATTAGAACCAGTTTTACCTCTGTTTTGACTCATAAATTGAAACAGATTTGAGTCATTCTTTCTTTGGACACTTAGGTTCAAATTTTGAGCATGTTTGAACCTTTAATTTCTAGCCTAATCTACCTACTAATAAGCCAAGATTAAACTATTTTGGCAAATCGAATTCACTATCCTATCAGTAGTAAATTTAAAACTAATTAGCCAAGATTAGGTTGTATGAATAATTAGAAGTGTGTTTTTTAGGAGTGGCATTTGAGCTTGTACACTTTCAAATTTGTTTCTCTTTTTGGTATGGGGTTGTACCTTTATTGTTTTTACAATCGTCCCTCTTTTCTTTCTTTCACTCTTTTTGTATTTTTGATTTTTCTAACTTTGAATGCAATTATAGATGAAATATTTATAATGAGAAAAAAGATTAAAAGGCTTTCATAACATGACACGGATCAAGAGAAATAATGTTTAAGCATCCTGCCATTGACAGGACCCCCAAACAATTCAACTCCATTCAACTCCTGCAAGAAAAAGGAATTATTACCAGCAGCAGAATGAATGAGATAAGGTCCAAGCCATAAGTTTTCAAATTTCCCATGCTTGCCCTTGTCTTCCCTCCTTGAGTCCCACTTTAAAACTTTGTCCCTGACAATAAAGTTGCTGGCCTTTATTCTTCTGTCAAAAAGTTTTTTGATGCTGTCCTGATTTTGTAATGCTTTGTTATAAACCTCCTCTCTGGTTTGCTGAAGATGAACAATCTAATTTATCCTTCTAATTATATCATTATCTTCACTTTGCAACTCTTGAATCAACTTCATAACTTGCACACCAAGGCTGGTAGGAAAATTGCATTTGTACCATACACAAGCTGGAAGGGTGACATACCAATAGATTTTTTCAATGTCAATCTGTCAGCCCAAAGAGCATGCACAAGCTTTGTGTGCCAAGACTTCTTGTTGTCCTCCAACAACTTCTTGATTATGTTCACTAAACTCTTGTTTGAGGATTTTTCAAGTCCATTACCTTGAGGGTAATAGGCCATGAAATGCCCCAATGTTATCTGATATTTGTGACAGAATTCAACCATCTTCTTGGATCCAAATGATGCTGCATGATCAGTAATGATATTGGTAGGACATCCAAATATAGAGAGAATATTAGTCTCCATAAATCTTATAATAACAGAATCATTGGCTTGCCTACAAGGGATGGCTTCTATCCATTTAGTGAAGTAGTCTGTGGCAGTGAGAATCCATCTATGCTAGGCAGAGGATGGTGGATGGATTTCTCCTATGAAGTCAAGTCCCCATTGTTGAAATGGAGCTTCAACAGTGATTGGATGCAGAGGTAAGGGTAGCAGCTTCCTTTTGCCTTCAAAAAGTTGACATTTATGACAGGAAATTATCATCTTGTGAACATCAAGAAAAAGAGTAGGCCAATAGTAACCAGCCCTCAGAATTTTGTTGGCTATTGTTTTCCAGTATAAATGGCCTCCACACTCTCCTTCATGGAACTCGTGCTTAACCTTCTCTGCATCATACTCAGACAAACATTTAAGCAATATACCAATTTCATTTTTCCAATAAAGACATATATCTATAATGCAATAGTTTACAACTTTTAACTTTAGAAACCTTGCCTTCATTTTTTTCAAACTAGGAGGTGTATTCAAATTAAGCAAAACACAAAGAATATCAGCATACCAAGAGGAATTCATAAAATGATCTTCAACAATGAGAGTTGAGGATTCTTCTTGGTCATCTAAAGAATTAATCATATTAATATCAAGAACTTCAAAATTGGATTCAGCCATTAATCTAGCTAGACTTTGGCCTTTGATGAGTTTAGTGGGCTTTATCTCTAAATCATATTCAAGAATAACAACTATCCACTTACCTATCCTACCATCTGGGTCCTGTGTTAGAATATCTTTCACAACTAAATTAGGGACAAAGGCAATGATGTGTGAGTGTAACATGTATACTTTGAAGTCTTTTAAAGCCTTAACCAAAGCAAAGGCTTTTTTTTCCATAATGTTATACTTCAAAGGGGCATCCCTCATAGCCTTGATAAAGAATGCAATAGGTTGCTCTTGTCCTTGCGGATTTTTCTGTAAAAGGATAGCAACTATTGTATGTTCTGATGCAAATGAAAAAATATAAAAATATTTTGAAAAATCAGGACTTATTAGAACCGATGTTTTGGTTAACGCTTGTTTCACCAGCTCAAAGGACTTCTTTGCTTCCAAGGTCCACTTTACCCCTTGCTCCTTCTTCAACATATTTGTTATATTCCTAAGGAGCTCAGCCAAGTTGGGGATGAACCTTCTCAAGAAATTAATCTTTCCAATGAAAGATTGCAACTCCTTGATGTTTCGAGGATGAGAGATCTGCAATATGGCCTCAATCCTATTTGGATCTATCTTAATACCCTATTTTGAAATAATGTGCCCAAGAAGTTTACCTTCTTGGAGACTGAATAGTGTTTTCTTAGGGTTTAAAGATATCCCAAACTTTCTGCATCTCTCGAAAACTATTCTCAAATGTGCTAAGTGCTCTTCATCTGTCTTTGAAAAAACAGTGACATCATTGAGGTATATAATTATGAAGTAGCCCAATTCTTCCGAGAATGCTATGTCCATGGCTCTTTGGAACATTGCTCCAGCATTCATTAGACCAAAGGGAATTTTCACATACATGAAGTTTCCCCAAGGTGTAGTAAACATTGTCTTTAGTTGATCATCAGGGTGGTCTAAGATCTGATTGTACCCTGAATAGCCATCAACCAAAGAAATTATTTTTGACCCAACTACCCTTTGTAAAATATGGTCCATCTTGGGTAAAGGGTAGTTGTCCTTGAGTGAAGCTTTTTTTAAGTCTCTAAAGTCTATTCAAAGTCTAATATCTCCTGTTTTTTTCCTAACTAACACCAGATTAGACACCCACTCAGAATATCTAATAGGGACAATATTACCAGCTTGATACATTTTCTTGATTTCCTTCTCAACCAAAAGCAGCTGTACAGGGTTTATTCTGCGCAGTTTTTGTTTGAATGGGTTTTGGTTTTCTTTGAGAGGGATTTTGTGCTGTATTATTTCAGTGTCATAGGATTTAATATCTTCGTAAATCCATGCAAAAACATCAGAAAATTCTCTAAACAACTCTATGTATCTGAGTTTAATGTGAGCTGGTAAAATTCTTAGATAGTTTGATCATCATAGGATTTAGTTCATTGCCTATATTGCACTCTTCTACTTCAGTCTCTACAGGCTCTAGTTTTGGCTTCTTGGCCACATTGTTAAAATTGAACAACTCTTCTAAAGGGGCTAGACCCTTAGGCAAACTCTGATATTTAGACTGCAGGGTTTCTAACTCTTATGTTTCTAACACTGCAATCATTCCTGTTGTGTTTTCAAGTTTGGTAGACAAAATATTAACATTAGCAAGCTCAGGAGACTGTTCTTCTTCATCAAGAAAATTTTCTTCACTATTGCAGTCTTTTTCATAATCTGAATCTGAGCTGTGTAGTTCAAATTCATTTCTGAATTGCATGAATTCTTCTATTTTTTTGTCTCCGTCGAACACTTTCCAATATTTTTTTTTATCAGGAATGGCTGGTCTAAATTTAATCTGAGTTGTGCATTCTTCAGTTTCATATGGCGTTAAGCATGTTCTAGCAGCGAAGGCCAAGCTGTGGGCCACATTATTTCTTTTTCTCGAGACAAAAATCAATTGGGACTCCTCAAAAGCTTTCAAAAGGTCCATGACATCATTTCGATAGGCCCTAAGTCTGGGGTGATTAGCGTTATATTCCCCATTCTTGCCTAATAATTAATTCAGAATCCCCATGCACTTTGATTCTTTTGGCTCCTAACTTTTTCAACAGATGTAAGCCCAAAAGGAGGGATTCATATTCTGCTATGTTATTTGAACACTGGAAGTTTAATCTACAGGAAATTCTTTCTATGTGGTTGTTCTCAGTGTTGCATATCCATACACCTGCACCAGTGTTGGTTCTAGTGCACGACCCATCAAAGTACATACTCCATAAAGGACTAGTTTCAGGTTCCTTCGTTTGATGACTGTCCTCTTCAACTAACGTGCTTTCTGATTGTTGTGGAATGTCAACACTTAGTTGGACTTGCTTTGATTCCTCATATTTTTCGTTAATTTGAGGAATGCTTTCTTGACTATGAAGGATAAAAAGTGTTGGACACATGATTTGTAGTTCAAGACCTATGCTTGGTTTGATAAAGTTTAAAGGTTCAGCAAACTATTTTGACACTTCTGTGGTGCTTACCTCTTCCTCTCTATTGGCCATTAATTCAGTTAAAGTGACTTGTTCACTGAATGTTTCATCTTTGAACAGGATAAATGAATCAAGGCCTATATTTACAAAGTACAGAGGAGATTTTTGTGGTCTGTCTTGACTAGTCACCATGTACTGCATATGGGTTTCCCTATAAAGCTTTCTTGTCTGATTAAACACAGGAATGGTCGCATAGGTCATGTCCATCTGCATAGTCCCTTGTAACCTAGCCCCCCAAGATCGTGATAATAGAATTCCATACTTTGGGGGCACATCAGCCACAAAAATATCCATGATTAAGCATTTGGCTGGAATCTATGCTAAGTTAATGCAGAGGTCTTTAATTAATCCTAAACATTTTACTCTGCTCAAGTCAAAGGAGTAAAGGTCTTTATAAGGTCTGGTGATTTCTAAGCCTAGGCTCTCCATCACAGCTTTGGGCATTAAATTATGAGAGGCCCCAGAATCATGCATAGCGTTATGCAAAATCTTGTCATGAACATTTAAACTTACATAAAAGGGAGGAACAGGTCCCTCTTGATACCTACCTTCAATCTTGGGACCAAAAATAAGCTCTGGCTGGTCATCATTAAGATTGACTGTGTCATTATTATCCTCTATGTTTAAAGCCTTCAAAATTTGGGTCCTATACACATTTTGGGCAGCTAACTCAGTCAGGGGAATAGAGATTTTAATTTTGGAAATTTCCTGCTCCAGGCTGAAAGGAATCTGATTCTTTGAAGTACTTGTCTCGGCCTTATTAGCTGCCACTTTGTCAGCAAAATCAGTTTGCTGACTTGCTCTATTTACATTTGAAAAAATGGTTTTAATAGGAGTACTAGCTAAGTTGTTAGTACCACTAAGGTTTGCACTCTGTTTTACATTGTTTTGAGTGCCTTTCTCATTCCCTTTATCAGAATTTCCAGGCACTGATTTGTCTTTTTGTTTTACAACTTTAGGCTTGTTTACAGTGCTGTTTTGTGAAGATTTTTCAGAGGTTTTTGCGTTGGGATTTTGTTGATTGGTTTTACTTCTAAGGTCATATTTCCTTTGAGATTCTATGATGACATTCTCCATGTCTTGATAATAACTTTCATCCTCATCTCTTTTGTCATCATAGGGTGTGTAAAGACCTTGTTTTCTATCATAATGAACCTCAAAGTCATCATTATCTACTCCCAACATGTTGATATCATCATCCTATGTTTTCTCATTTGTTTCTTCAACCTCACTCACATAGTTTTGATGAAAAGGAGGAGTGATATGTTGATCATCTTCCCTAGGTCTATTTGGAGGTTGTTTTCTTCTAAAATTATGATTTTGGTTCTGGTTTCTGTTTTGAGGAGTAGTTTGGTTTTGACTTGCTTGTGCTCTCTCAAGAATGCTCATTTTATTCATCATCTCTTCCATCATTATTTCCATCTTTGAGCTGGAAGTAGAAAGTGTGGATTCCTCTCTGAAGGACACTCTGTTCTCACTTTTCATTCTTTCTCTTTTCTCCATCAAGTTAACTTCCACAGCAAGAGCCCCTTTTTTCATATCTTCAAGGGTTAAAGGATCTCTATCTCTTAGCTGATAAGCCATCTCGGGGTCAAACCCTTCAGAAAACTTGTTTAACGCTGAACCTTGTGGAGGTTTTAGATTTGGGGGAAGTGCATTATATACACTGTTAAATCTGGTACAATAAGCTTGTACACTTTCCCCAGTGTTTCTGTGGAGGTTCTTGTAATCAGAGAGGATTTGAAGAGGATTCTTCTTCACTTCCCATTTGTTTAAGAATGTTTGATGGAAGGCTTGGAGATCATTTATACTGTGGGGGGTTAAGCCTTTAAACCATTTTCTTACTTCTCCCCCCAAACTTTGAGCAAATAATCTAAGCTTGACAGATTCATCATCAATTTAATTTCTTTCAAAGTAGTCATTCATCTTATCCACATGTTGTGATGCAGTAGTAGCATTACTAGCCTCATATAATGGTATTTTGGACTGATAGTCCTGTGGAAGATTGACTAATGGTACAGGAAGGACTAAGGGAGCATACCATGCTACCATGATATGAGGTGCAGGTGGATTTACAAGAGGTGGATTAACAAAAGGGAAAGTGGGCTGACGTAGAGTGGTTTGGACAGTGGATGTAGGATGAACAAATGTGGATGGACCAGGAATAGATTTCTGAGCTGATCTTGGATGAGAGACACCTAAATTGTGAAGGAAATGTAAATCAGGTGGTGTTTTTTCTCTACTACCAGGATGTTCACTTGTTTCTGGTGATGAAAGTGAATACTCAGAGTCTATCTGAATTATGTCATCAAGTGACCTAGTCCTAAATGGATTTACTAAGTCAATCTGTGATTGTTGTAGAGCTGCAATATTTTCAGGAGTTGAATTAGCTCTCAAGGGTGATCTGAAGACAGTTGAAAATTCAATCTAAGGAGACTTCCTAAGTATACTTTCAGGGTTATCAACTATCTCAGGTGGGTCAAGGTCAGGGTAAGCTCTAGTATGGATCTTTCTAGGAGCCACCATGCTGTATTTCTCAGACCCAACTAAACAAGAAAAGTTCAACCAAATATGATAGTCTTTAAGAGGTTAACTAATCTGTTTTACACAAATTTTAATCCTACAATCCTCTAATTGAGTTTAAATAATGTTATAATGATAATAGTTCTTCCCAGTGGAGTCTTAAGGTCTGTTTAGGATTGTGGAGTCGCCAAGTGGAATTTTTTAGCTCTTTTGGAGGTAAAAGGTTTTATGGTCCACCACCATGTTTATTGAATACCAATCTAAAATATTTTTTGGTTTTCTGAGTTATTTTTCAATCCTGTTGGTTGTTAAGAGTGTCCTAAATCTGTTTCAAAACTTAGCTATGGTTATGAGACAAAGACAGTCTACTCTTAGGGCTAAGCTAGTTGATCTTTCAATGTTAGATAAACTCTTATGAGAATCCTAGGGTTTTCCTAGTTTGTCACTGACTCAAACAAGTTTCACCATGGTTACCATTACTTGGTAGTGCTTGAAAAAGGGCTGCTTGTACTCACAAGGTTTTATGAAGTGTTTAGGGGAACCTAAGATGAAAATTTGACTCAAGTCCCCAGCGGAGTCGCCAGAGATGTTAGCTCCCTGTAATTAGCAAGATTGGCAAAGTCCAACTGCAGGGAGAAACACTATTTCAACCACTTTGGGATTCTAGGATCTAGCCCTTTTGAATCCGGAGAGGGATCTCTCCAATAAGTGCAAAGATGGATTTATCTTTAAAGCTTTTGGGTAATGATATTAGGCTAGTTATGAAGTCCGAGGGTTTTTGTTTATTTTGGATGGTTGAGCATGATTATTGTTTGAGTGGAAAGCCCTAAATGGAAAGAGTTTCAAAAGTGTGAAGTTGCAAGGAATCAAAACAAGCTTTGGCTGAAAAGATAGATATAACGCTAGTTTTTAGTCCATTGGGCTGTGGAGTCATAATAGGGTTTAATTGAAACAACAAGGTCCAAGAGTGGTCCATGGGGCAAGTCATCTATGTCTAAGGATCTCTTTAAAGTTGATTTTATGGAATGAAATAATACAATAAGAAGGGGAATTTTAAACAAATGAAGAACAAAGAGCAGCTTAAGATCAGGTAATGTTAAGTCCCTATATTAATAGTATAGCCCCTTATTATGTTAGTGTACCCCCCCTTATTGTTATTATTGTACCCCTGTAACCCCCATATTGTTATTATTGTGCCCTTACATTATTATTGTTAGGTCGGCTAGATTACATTGTGGCCCCACTAGGATTATATTGTGGCCCCATGGACTCCTATATATAGAAGGAGGTTTTGTTCATTTGTATCATCCAAGAATTGTTCATTTATGTAATGTATTGGAGGTTTCCCCCTCGAAGTGGCTCATTTATAAGGCGTTTATATCTCGTTTCTTCTCTTTTTGGAGCTGGTTACACAACATTTGGTATCAGAGCTTTGGATTCTAGGGTTTCGCTGATCCAAACAGGTCATCATGGCATTTTCACTATAACGTTTTTTCTACAAAGTTTCAGAAGATGAAATTTTTAGGGTACGAAGCAAAAATCTTGAGGAAGCTTGTCTAAGAATTTCAGAGTTTGGTTCGCAATATTTACGGAGATATCATCTGTGGAAGTTAGGTCTTTTTTCAGGCTCCTTAACAGGTCATCGTGGAAGTTTCGCTACAACTTTTTTTTTACGAAGGTTCAGAGTCTAAAATTCGTAGGGTGTGAAGCTGAAATCCTGAGGAACGTCGTCAAAAAATTTCAGATCTTGTTTCGCAATAGTTTTGGATATATGATCTATGGAAGGTAGTGCTTTTTCAGGCTTCTGAATTTCATCTCAAAGAGGTGATCGTGGGAAAATTTCAATAACTCTCTCTCTGGGCATTGGATTGGAGTGCCATAAAAAGTGGTCACAAGTACACGGACTTTAGTTTCTTGGCTATCAATTTCAGAGACAAAATACAAAACAGTGACACGTGGAAAGTCGTACAAGTTTGCTCTACTGAACCAGTCCATAATTAGGTCATTGTGGGAGATTGGACACAACTTTGTCTTGGAGAATCCAAATCAGGTCATACCTGTGGCATTCAAAAGAAAATTCAGAGGGATATTTCATTGCTGAATTTCAGATATTTAAAAGTCACAATCACAGAGATAATCTAATTCCAATATCGAGATCCTCAAAAGCAAGTAAAAGGTGTGTATTATTTTTCCCGAATTGCATAAATCTTGTTTGAAGTGATTCCAAGGGCCTATTGAGCATATATTTCAGTATTGCGTTCTGAAATTCCTCCTAAAAAGAATTCAACACCCATCAAGCCCTCAGAAATCTATACTATGATGCATGAAGTGGAAGAATTGCAGTATGAGATTTCAAAATTACGGTACCAAGTGCAACAAATTTTGATCTTACGAAGAGCAACCAAAGTGGACATAGATGGTTTAAAAGAAGAAATGGAGGCTAAGTTGGATGGTTTGAAGGATAAAATAATAGCTAATAGGGATGATAAATTAGTGGAAGATGACATCGAGCATCAACAACAAGTTCTCTAACTCTCAAAGGATAACCTAACTTTGGTGCAGAATCTAATGAAACAATGAGAATATCAAATATCACAATTAGAAAAGTAAGTTTAAGTATTTAAAAATAACTTTAAGGGTACGATCAATTTCATAGAGTAATTTTAAAATAAGACCCTTCTCTCAAGAAAATATTTCTACATGTGAGGACAGAATGACAAGCATCATAGCACCCAAGTTGAGGATAAGATTGCTCAGAAGGAGAGAAGTGTTAAGTCCCTATATTAATAGTGTAGCCCCTTATTATGTTAGTGTAGCCCCCCTTATTGTTATTATTGTACCCCTGTAACCCCCATATTGTTATTATTGTGCCCTTACATTATTATTGTTAGGTCGGCTAGGATTACATTGTGGCCCCAATAGGATTATATTATGGCCCCATGGACTCCTATATATAGAAGGAGGTTTTGTTCATTTGTATCATCCAAGAATTGTTCATTTATGTAATGTATTGGAGGTTTCCCCCTCGAAGTGGCTCATTTCTAAGGCATTTATATCTCTTTTCTTCTCTTTTTGGAGCTGGTTACACAACGGGTAAGTACTTTGGAACTATCCTGCTTTTGGCATACACTTAAGAAAGACATAAAAGTAATCTAAGATCTGGTAAGTACTTCAAAACTAGACATCTTTTGATGCACTTCCAATAGAAAACATATTAAACACAAAGGGAAGCACATATGATAACAAAGAATAGTCTAAGATCAGGTAAGGACTTGAACCTAGCCTGCTTTCAACACATACTTAGGGAAACTTTCAGCTAGTTTTTGGGGATAAAACTAAAGGACAGGGCTCACCATTACTTCCTCAGTTCATCTCTACTTAACATAAACTGAAAATAACTTTCATGAATAACAATTAGCCTATACAGTAGGACAAGGGAATGCCAACATTCCTAACTGCTTGAAACTGAATTAAATCATTCCTAAACAACACAAATTGGAAGAAAACATGTAGATAAAGCTTATCAGTCAGAGAAGGGTACTGATATACAGTAAATCCCAACTCTATGCTTGCTGTTCTTTATCATAGAATACGGAAAAAATGAAAACAGAAATAAAATAACAATTTACAATAAGAAATAACATCACCGTCGACATAGACCAAGATCCCATAAATTAGCTTGTATTGATGCTTCAAACCGGTTACAGCTTTAAGTCCAATGTTTCGATTCAGCAATCATCTTCACCTCTCAGCCTAACTATTCCATCACAAACAGAGCTTCAAGAGCCTTTGAATACTATTTACAAGTAGAATTTTCGAGCAAAAGTATATTTCAAAGTTCTGCAACTAACATTGTCTTATCTTCTACAGAAGTATTTATAGAAGAAATGAGGAGGTTGGATCTGATAAAAGATCTCCTGGGACAATTAATACAGACTTTAATACTTCTCGACTTTTGATGGGCTCGATGGAGAAGTTTACAGATGTTCTGTCTGTATTAATTGTTTTACATTTAAGAATTAAGCTCGATGAGAGATTTTGTTGACTTTAAGGCTCTGTTTCATGATATAATAACTCTGTTCATATTTTTTGCATTAAGTTTCTTTGGCAGAATTAACTATTCGGCTGCGTTAAGGAAAATATCTTCTTTTCTGATCATAATTCGGCCTCTGTTGAATGCTTTGAGGCTATAGGTGGCAATGGGTAGCTGAGAGGAATCAATTAGCCTCTAATGTGGCGATGGAGGCTCTTTCTCACTGATAAATCTTTTGATTTGTATTTATCTATGTTTAATTTAATGGATTATGATTTTGATAGTCGATCTTAGCCGTAATTCATTAAACTGTGGAATTAATCTTCAATCCTTCAGTTCTGCTGATTTAATCTTCAACACTGATACTCTTTAGCTTTGATTTAATTTTCTGTGTCTTGTTGATGTGCAGGTGCCACAAAGGGTCCATATGGCATCAATGCCCATGAAGCATAGATGAAACGTGGAGGTGAACCCTGTGACTAGATATTTATTTAATAAACAAAGCCTAGAGGATCATCATCCTCGACTTTATCATTTCTTTCAAAATATTTGAAATTGATTTGAACCTGCAAAAAACACACAACTGTTATGAAATCCTGTGTTATTTGGTAAAACTACTTCAAAGGTTGTGGGGAGGAGTGTGGCCGTTGGATGGCAGCATCCAATGGTGGAGATCGTGCGTATAAGTCAAAAGGAGAGCAGTGGGAGATTTTAAGTTGGGACCGTTGATCTATGATTGACCAAGAAGATCAACGGTTGAGATTAGTAGTGAATTAATAAGGCGAAGGGGTCACATTATTGTGAAAATAGAAGAAAATGCGAAGAAATAAGGTTTAAAACCCTTTGGTGGAGGAAAATGCAAAGGAAATAAGAGTGGGGTTGATGGATGATCGTGAGCCATCGGATGAGATCGGCCCCACGAGATTAATGGCAGAGATTGCCCGTTAAAAAATCCTTTGGAAGAGGTGGAGGGCAATAGTGTAAGGCCAGATTAGATCTGAGCCGTTGATTTGCAAAGATCAACGGTGGGAAGCGCGCGCAATAACACACAAAGTAAATGAGAAAAATTGGTTTCAAAGGAGAAAACCACGGGTTTCGCGCGACGAAAGGGCGGGGAGGCAGTTTTGCCTTTTGGAACACGATATGCATCCCTGCCCGACACGTGTCTCTCGAAAATAGCTTATATCGCGTAATTTATGAGAATTAACCTCCATGCTAAACCTTACGCAAAAACGTGCGTCAACTGTCAGATCAAGGGTCTCAGATCTGACGGCTGTGGAAAGAGCACGATAACAGATAAGCGTGCGGGTGATAATAGGTGGGGCGATTTCAATATAGACCGTCAGATCAAATATTGGATGGCTGAGATTAAAAACTGAAGAAGGTAGGACCCACAGGAGGCAGGCCTGTCGGGGTTAATAAGGGTCATTGGATGTCAGCATCAACAGCGGAGATCGCATCCGGGGTTTAAATGAAAATAATACAAAGGCGGAGAAAGGTTTAATAAGGATTGTTTATCTGCAAAGATCAACGGCTGTGATTGGCCAAAAAACATTTATGAAGAGGGACGCATAAAATATAACCAAAGTCGGGAGATGCAATCTCGACCGTCCAATCTGGACACGTGGACGGCCTAGATGCAATCAGGGCTTTGCTACCAGTAGGGGAAAAAAACTAAATGTTTTTGATGTGATTTAGCGCTAGCTGTAGATCTGAGGATCAGAACGACGGTGGGGAGTGAATCTGATCAGGAGCTCAAATCTGAGCTTGGGAAAAAGCTCAAAAATGAAAGTGCTCAAATTGATTTGGAACCTGAGCAATGGGATAGGCCTTGGAAATGCAATCCCAACGCCACAAACGGTTCGAAAAATAGAAACCGTACGAAGAAGTTATTGCACTTCTAGTGAAGTGGGTCTGGCGGAGCACGGAGGGGCCAACCCTCCTCCCATGGAACCTCATCATATGACCAGTGTGGGAGCTTAATGATTAAGAGCGCTTAAGGAGCCTAATCTCAAGTTTAATATTTAATTAAGCTTCAGTTAAATGGAGTTTAATATGGCAGAGATTCTGGAGGCGCTCCCAAATTTAGGTGGACTTCCACTTTTAGTGGAGTTAACTGGCAGTTGCCCCACATTTAGTGGAGGAAATTGGGGCAAAGTTGTTTTGGTCATAACTTTCTCATTACTCAACCTTTTGGAATGAAATTGTTTTTGATTTCGTATGTTCTCAGCCTTTTGGACTCAGTGGCACAGGTTTCAGAGCCATTGGAGCTCATTTTCAGCCTGTTTAGCTTCGGAGAAGCTTTTTTGAGCCACTAGGGCCATTTTGGTTTTTGAGTTTGGTTGAGCTGTGGGTAACCTTTTTTGGTGAACCAAAAGTCATTTTCGACTATTTCCTACATTCCAGAGCCATTGGAATAGGTATTAGCTCTGTTTGAAAATTTTTAGAGGCCGAAAAACTTTAGGAGAGTTTTCAGGGCCACTAGGGCCATTTTGGGTTTGAAGCTATTTTGAGTTGTGGTTATCAATTTGAGGTGAACCAAAGCTCTATTTCAGATAATTTCGACCTTTTTAAGCCATTGGTATAAATTTTAGAGGCATTTGAGGACTTCTACAGCCCGAAACGTTGCAGAGAAGTTCAAAGCACCAGCAGGACATTGATGAAGAAATCACTGTTTATGGTAATCTTTCACTGTTTAGTGAATTTGAAAAGGCATTCTTATCTTTTTCCTACCTTCTGAATCATTTTATATATTCATATTTTTCTATTGAGACACTTATAATCTTGTATTTCATTTGAGAGCTTTTAATACAAGAGGACAAGCCCATTTTGGGAGGCTTGATCCAGGAGATGTAGCCCAAGAGTTGGGGTGAACTCCTATATCATATTGCTGTTGTGTTTTGACATTATATTGCTGAATATTTTTTCTGATTTCCATGTTAAGTTTCAGCAAAAACAATTACACTTAAGATACATAAACAGTGAAAAGACATACACCATTTGCAAGCTAAATTTCCGCATAATATCAAGTTTAAAGCAAGATTATTTTAATTAAATCTGAGTGATTACTTCTATATTTTCTTTAGGCATATTCTGTAAGAGGGCCAGGTAGCCTCTAGATTCATCCTTTCTTTGAAAGGTGAAATATCCGGTAAATGCCCCTACAATCAATCTCTGTATTAGAAATATGAAGTTCTCACATTTTCAGATTTAAACTTAGAATATGTTTGCACTCATTTACATAATTGAAAATGGATACCTTGCACCCTTTTCAAGTACCTTCCATTTTCAGATCAGATGGTATCAGAGCTCGGGTTGAGCATTCCTTATGGTGCAAAAGTTTTTAAAACAGTGTAAGAGATTTACTATTTTATTGGTTGCAAAATGGTTGCATATATGAGTTTTCTTGAGTTGGAAGGATAGTTGTTGTTAGCTGAGTCTTGGAAAGGATTGAAGACTATTTTCCTTACCCAATTTACCTCAAGATTATCTTTGGAAAACAAACTCCAAAAGTTTGTGTTTTATGGCTGCTTGAATGAGAAGGGGTCTTTACTGACATTTGGCTAAAAGCTTGTCGTTTGATTGAAAGCTTTGAGGAATTTTCTTTGGAAGTTCCTTTTGGTTGTTTGAACATTTACATAATGTCAACTTCTTCTACAAGTGAATTTTCCTCCTTCACGAGATTCTTCAATGATGACATGAAGAATGAGTTCTTTAAGGTGAAGGACATGGTTCAGATTCTCCTTGAGGATCAAAGGGAAAGTGTTCAACTTCGTGCACAATTGCTAGCTATGCAGGAAGAGAAAGAAGCCATTCTTCAAAGACTACATGATATGGAGTTGCAGCTTCTTCAAGCTCAAGAAGCTTTGTCCAAGAAAATACCTCATCTTCAGGATGTAAATCATGAGGTAAATCAGTCTGATTTGTCTTCAGTTTCCTCTATTGAAAAGTGTGTTGGTTCGTTTGAAAGACATACAAGAGGTATTGGGTCCAAATTGATGTTGAAGATGGGCTATCAAGAAGGCAAAGGTTTGGGCAAGCATGCACAAGGAATTGTTGAGCCTATTTGTGTTGTGGAGCGTCCCAAGAATATTGGTCTTGGCTATGAGCAGCTTAATGGCGAAGCTTTGAGCACATGCATTCAAGAATGTGATGCAAATTTGAAGAGAACATTTCTCCCAAGTTCTCAATTACATCAATGTCATGATGGAAATCTTCCTTACCATTGTTTTAAGCCATCATTGCAGCAAGAAGATGGTAGACATGCAGCTTATGGCAAGCATGCAAAGCAACATAAGAGGATTTCTTGTACATTTTGTGGTCGATTTAACCATCATGTTTCGAGATGCTAGATGAGGAAGAAGGCACACAAGAAGCAGATGAAGAAAATACTACCTTCAAAGAATGTGCATATGATTTTCACTTTTTGCCAAAAGAAGGGACATGTTGTCTCTCATTGTTGGACTTTGCATCCAACTCGTCGTCCCACGCACATGCAGCAAGAGGACAAAAATATTGGTGAAGGTGGAACCTCATATTCCATTATTGATGTGGAAAGGGAAGTTTCACATGAGGAAAAGTTGCAGCAGCAGAAGTCGCCATGGAAGTGGCTTGGTGAGAAGTGGATGGACTTCTTGACACAGTAAGACGTACTCCTTTTGTACATATGAAAATTTCGGATGTATGCATGTATTTTGTTGTAATATCTTTTTTTTTTTGAGCCACCTTAGATCATTGATCAAGGCTGTGTTGTATAGTTTCACTCTGTAAATTTCTCGCCAGAAATTTCTGTGTGAGTTCAAGAAGGCTTTCTACCAGGTGGAGAAACAGACAAGCGTATTTTGTGAAGGGAAATGTCGATTTCTTTCCTATTTCCGTGGTTCACCCCACTTACTTTGTAATAAAAAGTGTTTGGTCAAGAGAAGAGGATTTTTTAGCCCTCTCATTTGTCAGATTGTTGTTTCATTATTCATTTCAAAGCTTTACTTCAAAGCCCAGTTTGGGAGGTGATCACCAGATGCTCAAATCCGAGCTTTTGGGAAAAAAGCTCAAAAATGAAAGTGTTTGCACTGACTGAACCCCGAGTAAATTCGGATAGGCCTCTCGGCAATATGATCCCATCGCCACAAACGGTTCGAAAATAGACACCGTATGAAGAATTTATTGCACTTTTAGTGGCGGGTCCGGCGATAACGCAGGGGCCACAACCCTCTCCCGTGGAACATCATCAGCATGACCGCATGGGACTTCGCCAGTGGTAGGTGCTTACGAGCCCAATATCAAGTTTAATATTTAATTAAGCTTCAATAATGGAGTTTAATACAAATGGGAGATTCCCGAGGCGCTCCCAAATTTAGTGGGTGGACTTCCACTTTACAGATATCCAAATGCCTCAAATACTTAGTGGAGGAAATTGGGGCAAAGTTGTTTTGGTCATAACTTTCTCATTACTCAACCTTTTGGAATGAAATTGTTTTTGATTTCGTATGTTCTCAGCCTTTTGGACTCAGTGGCACAGGTTTCAGAGCCATTGGAGCTCATTTTCAGCCTGTTTAGCTTCGGAGAAGCTTTTTTGAGCCACTAGGGCCATTTTGGTTTTTGAGTTTGGTTGAGCTGTGGGTAACCTTTTTTGGTGAACCAAAAGTCATTTTCGACTATTTCCTACATTCCAGAGCCATTGGAATAGGTATTAGCTCTGTTTGAAAATTTTTAGAGGCCGAAAAACTTTAGGAGAGTTTTCAGGGCCACTAGGGCCATTTTGGGTTTGAAGCTATTTTGAGCGGTAAGCGTTGTTTGAGGTGAAAAAAAAGTGCCTATTTCAGATAATTTCGACCTTATGAAGCCATTGGAAGAGGTTTAAGAGGCATTTTAGGACTTCTACAGCCCAAAAAGTTGCAGAGAAGTTCAAAGCACCAGCAGGACATTGATGAAGAAATCACTGTTTATGGTAATCTTTCACTGTTTAGTGAATTTGAAAAGGCATTCTTAGCTTTTTCCTGCCTTCTGAATCAGTTTATATATTCATATTTGTCTATTGAGACACTTATAATCTTGTATTTCATTTGAGAGCTTTTAATACAAGAGGACAAGCCCATTTTGGGAGGCTTGATCCAGGAGATGTAGCCCAAGAGTTGGGGTGAACTCCTATATCATATTGTTGTTGTGTTTTGACATTATATTGCTGAATATTGTTTCTGATTCCCATGTTAAGTTTCAGCAAAAACAATTACACTTAAGATACATAAACAGTGAAAAGACATACACCATTTGCAAGCTAAATTTCCGCATAACATCAAGTTTAAAGCAAGATTATTTTAATTAAATCTGAGTGATTAATTCTATATTTTCTTTAGGCAGAGTCTGTAAGAGGGCCTGGTAGCCTCTGGATTCATCCTTTCTTTGAAAGGTGAAATATCCGGTAAATGCCCCTACAGTCAATCTCTGTATTAGAAATATGAAGTTCTCACATTTTCAGATTTAAACTTAGAATATGTTTGCACTCATTTACATAATTGAAAATGGATACCTTGCACCCTTTTCAAGTACCTTCCATTTTCAGATTAGAATCGGAGGGGTTTAAAAGGCAGAGGAAGGGTTTATGATCGGAGCAAATGAGGGTCGTTGGATCGGAGATATGGTGGATAGATCCAACGACGGAGGATCCATCGGGGGTAGTAAATCGGGGGGGGATAAAATGCGCCCGATAAAAACTTGCGATGCGATATTGCGCGGGCCATTTGATCGGCTCAAGATCAACGAAAGATATGGTTTCAAAACATGCACCAGCGAAAAACCCTTTAATACTTTATAAAAACCCAAAGTTCATGAATTGCAAAGGTTTTTTATGGTTCGGGGCGGATTATATATATGAAATGCTTTGGAGCCCGTCTGCGGGGCCGTTGGTCTGTATGGAAGATAATAGGCCTAGGGCCTTATATGAACAAGGGCCAATCGCATCGGAACTTTAGTGTTGGTATTTCAATCTACCCATTTTGAATTTTCCGATGTGATTAGCGCTTCAGGGCTTTTCAATCTACCCATTTTTTCATTAAAAAACATTGTTCTGGCGGGTTTAGACCAAAACTTAGGAAAAGTGGGTTCACAAATTTACAAAGGAAAATCGCAATTGGGAAATGTGTTTATATTATTTTTTAGCACTCGACTGCGGGCCCAAGGGTTATATGAAACGGTGATTGGATCAGGGCTATGTAATCAGGGGCCAATCGCATCGGAGGTCTCAATAAAGCAACAGACTTGCGCGTTGTGTTTTGTTCCGATGCGATAAGTGCTTGGGACCATTAGCGCTTGGTTCTAGCACCAAGGCATATGGTGGGGAAGTGGTTAGGACTTAGCCCAAATGGGCTTAAGCCTGCAGTCAAAACACTTATTTTTTGTGAAAATTTTTCAAATTTTTTGATGGATTTGGGGGTTTCGGCAAAGTTCAAAAGTGAGTTTTAAACTTTGTAAAGAGGATCTTATGAAGGGGAAATGGGGAAAAATGGAAAATATTGGAATTCCATGGGGAATGAAAGGGATAAGAAAGAAGGTTAGTTTTGAAGTGGAATGAAGGAAAAAAATGGTGTTTTGCAGCAATCTTTTCTCTATGAAATTAACAGAATTTCAAAGTTTAAAATGGAAACAATAGTGAATATTTGAACAAAGGCCATGATGTCTTCATGAGTCTTCAAGAGATAACATTTTTAGCAATAAAACTTGTTTCTTGAAGGCTCGAAAAATTATTTAGTAACAAATTTTATAGGTGGCTAACAGAAATGATGCTCAACAAAGCTCTCCTGATTAGGCATTCGAAGTCCCCCGAGGATGAGGGTGGGATTTCCACTCGAAAACACCCTTGTGCTAAATAACACAACAGACTTAGCTAAATAGCTAAAACGTGCAAAGAGTCATAAAAGACCAATACAATATCAATAATCTAAATCATGCCTTCTATGGTTTCCATCCTCTTCCTTTTATTCTTGGTGAACTTTCTCACCTTGGGTCCCACTCATTAAAATAGTTACTCTCATGCATACACTCATCCTTTATGACTGCACTATCCTCCATTAATCCTCCACTATCTCCATAACAACGTTGTTGATTTGGTCAACATTGACCTTGGTCACATGCTTTAGCCCCTGTTCACACCTCAAGGTGCTTTATACAACTAATAAAATGATCCACATTCACATTAGAAGTGGTTTTTATTCCTACTAACGAGATTTATGGGTCTCTCTACCCACTAATTCACCTATCTTTTAATCAAAAGCAAAAATTCATATTCCAACTAGCCGAAATCTAATTAGGAATATTACAGTCCTCCCCTCCCAAATTTTTCTTTTCCTCAAGCAACTGCAAGGATAGATACTGCAAAGCCTCCTCTACACCACTGAACAATATTATCTCCCATCAATTTTTCCCCTAGTTTCTCCTCCCAAGTGTACAAGTTAGCCTTTGGTGATAAATCCAAATGGCCCTCATCATTAATAAGTGGGATATCCATGGAGGAAACTATATGTTGTCTAGAGGCCTTCTTGAGGCATAGGATCTGAAAAATGTTGGGGACCTCAACCCCCATGAGAAGCTCCAATCCCCAAGCTATCATCCGAACAAAATGGATCACCCTACAAGGTGGTAACTCATAGAAAAGCTCCTTCATCTCTTGCTCCTGCAATGTAGATGGCCTGTATGGCTGAACATGATAGAACATATTTTCCATCCCACGCTATGTCTCTCTCCATTTATGATATGTATAGAGTTGTTGTTGATCTTGGGCTGCAATAATATTGCCCTCAAGAGGAAAAAATGCAACTGGATTCTCAAAGATCCACTCTTTGGTTCTATGAACCTTGCTTTCCCAAGCTATTCCACATATAGTGAATAGGACATCATCACCATATGGAATACAAATGAGAAAGATACCGAGTGTCATATGAAATGATGGATGGTGCCAATAGTTTCCCAAGTGGATACAATGCAGTTTTGCTACATGCTATGGAAAGTTGTCTCCCAACCACTTTCCAGTTGTGCATGATTGCTCATCTACTTAGAAGTATTAAATGGCATTGTGTATCAACGGAGCATACCAAGAATAGAACAATACTTGCCTAAAGACATACAAGAAATGGCTATCTCCATCACTAATGTTGGTCTTAAGAAGACCATGAAGTTCAAAGAGAGGCTATGCCTCTTGTGGATAAATGCACTGTAGATAAATGGAAAGAGAATGCAAATACTTTGTTAGATGATCAATAAGTACAAAGACACAACTCTTACCATGTACTATGAGTAATATGGTGATGAGATCCATGGATTAGCCCTCCCATGAGAATCTATCCATGAAGGTCTGATATGTCCTCATGAGACCTTGGTGACTGGAAAGGAATGGATCACATGATGCATGTAGAGCCTTCTTCTTGAGCAAGAAGATCTTGCCCTGGTAATAGATGACTCTATCATCCACTATATACCTCTCATCTTCTACTTTCCCATCAAGTACTACATATGTGAAGTGATCCTTGGAACACCCCATCAATATATCTATACTCCCAAGTGACAGTGTTGTTTGCCTTTGTGATAAGGCTATTGTCATCTCATAACTCCCCTCTTTGACATGCCAAATGCCAAAGTCACATATTGGAATGCTACTATATGTGGAAGATTCATTAATATGTGGAAGTATATTCTAACCCTCAATGGCCATGGAGTAGCCCCTTTGCACCATGATAGTGCCACCATCTACTTCTGAAACATCATGTAAGGTATTGGATAAATTCAACCCATTCTCTCCTAATAGTAACCAAAGAAACAATGACTCTTGCTACCTTCTCATATCATCATCATGCAGACCATGGAGTAAAAAAATGATGATTGACATGAAAAATATAACGTCAACCCAATATAACCAAATTTTTTGTTACCATATCATATGGTTGCCATGCAAAGCCCCAAACCATAACATACCCTTTGAAATAGGATATGTAACATGTTGACCAAACTATCTCAAGAGTAGCTAGTGCATCCATGCCTCTTTCCACCCTGTGTCATAGATTTGCAAGTGGCTCACCAACCCCTTGCTCATCAACCTCACCCATCCATCCAACTGTGGGTGTCTCTTGTCATGCTCCAAAGTGGTATCCCTCCAATGGAGAATACCAAACTTCCAAATCTAATGACTATCTTTGCACTCCATGATATGCTGAAGTGCAACCTCCTGGAGATCTCTACATAAAGACCACTCATCAATGGCCAGGTGGAATCCATAAGGTTCCAAATATGCTGTAGGAAAAATCTTCTCATTGAGTTGTAAGGTGCTCATCAAGAAAGATCTATCATAATAATGGGAGATGTTATCCATCATAGGATGTCTCTCATCAACCATATTCATATCCAATGCTACAAAAGTGGAATGGTCATCGGAATGTTTCAATAATAGTTGGGCCCCCAACTCATCACTACTGCTCAGTGACAACGTTGTTGATCTCCATGATGGTACATCTGTTGTCTCATGGTCATGCACAATGTTGAACACACAGTTCTGCATTGGACTGATCAAGATTATGCTCACCCTTTCCTCAAAAACTCTACACTCCAACCCAAAGTATTGTGTGCAACTCATCAATGAAAAACTAGGATGGCTATACATCTCCTCCTCGAACTAGTCAAGAGTCCTCTGCGTAGTGATAGTCTGCTGCTCCAAATCAGCAATATGATTTAACCTTTGGTCATGCAATTTCCCTGATGGCATGTCCCCACAACTCTCCATCTGATGTGCTAAAATAATATGGGGTGGAAATGTTTGCATACCTTGGATAAGCTGATCCTTGGGAACATATTGTATAGCTACAAAGGTTCCTCCTACTAGTGTAATGACTCCTCTAACTACTGGTGAAGGTGATGGTTGCTCCTCTATTGCTGCACCAGTGCTAGTATATGTATCCTCTTCCTCATGCACCTTTTGGATCATGCATGGGATTCCCAATGTCAAGAGGTCAAGACCATATTGCAAAGGTGCAAGTGTTCCTTCTCTTGATGCAAGTACTCTTGCAGCTGAAGGTGGTGGAATTTTCTCCTCTTCCGGAGTGATAATGCTAACATATCCCCTTGGCTCCTCATGTGATTTATCATTAATTTTGGACAATGTCTCAATTGGAATTACCTCCGGTTTTCTTCTATCAAATTTCTTGATCATCCTTTGAGTAAAATCTTCATAAGAAGACACTCTTGCATGTTTCAGATGGCTGAACCACCAATACTTTGCTTCACCCTCAAGGAGGAGCATTGCGATTTCAACAAATTCTCTTTCTGCTACTGGATGTAGTAGGAAGAATGCATCTAACTTCTTCCTCCAATCCTTTTCTATGCTTGTGGATGACCCATAAAAAATAGAAAATAGAAATATATTGTGTCTTTTTCTTCTACTGCTACTGCAAGGTCTCCGTTCTTCTTTGATCTGAATGAAATACTGGAGAGTTATATTCTCATTTAAAGCCCTTGATTGAGATTTTTACTCTACAAGATAATCACATAGAGTCTCATGATCTAAGTTTACTCCATATGCATTCCTCTCACCTTCCTGTTCAGATAAAGTGGACATAGTAGATTGTTTTGGAGCTCTATGCAATACCGATTTCTTCCGTTGCTGATAGGAAGTGCTTGGACCTTCCTCATCTTGAAACCTTCTTTAGGTACCCTTGTGCCTTTCCCTTATCATTTTTTTGACCTCCTTGGAGAGGCCTTGCATAGATCTTAAAATAAATGAGGCAAAAATCATTCCCTCCATCATTATGGATCTCTTCTTCTTGTGTCATAAGATGTATTGCCCACAAGTTGAGCCAGAGATCATGCTCTGATACCACTATAATATTCTAAAATGGAAAAGACAGGAATATAGAACATAAAATGGAAAATGAAGTGATACATCAACACATTAAATGTAATCAGATCATATAACCATCATATTAAACATTATAATAGCAAATGTGTACAAGATCTTGAGGAAAAAGACACTCAAGTTAGGCAAAACAAGCCTCTAGAGACCTAGTACATAAAAAATGAAGAACAAATACTATACAAGAATGACAAAGGCTAAGACATCACAGTTTTAGCTGGGGTTTACTGCTACTGTAAATTTAAACACAATGATCTATTGATAGGGTGCTTAGAAAATTTCGGGATCAAAGATCTAGGCCTCCTAGCACTATTCCAAGACAACCCAGAAAGGGTTTCCAGAAATACCCAAAATACAAAAATGATGAAATGAATTCCTATGGATGAATATGATTTGCAACTAGAAAAATTATAGGAGGTGGCTAATCTTATGTAGAAATGGTTGATACTACTCCAATAGATCTCCGAAATGAAGGGTTGCTCCCCTCACTGGAAATCTAACTCAAAAACTAGGGCACTAAGCCCTCCGCTGCAACTGCTCAATAAAATAACGCAATTCCTGAAGGGAACTATGTTCTAGGTGATGGCAGAATCTTAGAATGATGCTAGATGATAAAATGATGCTCAACGATCCTACTTTCTAGCCTCCCAGATGAAGGGCTTCTCCCTCCACTGGAAAACAAGCTCAGAACTGGAGCTATTTCTCCTCCACTACTTTTGTCCTATAAAACAACACAATCCTAAAGGAGACTGCATTGGGAATAATGGATGAAGCTTGGCCTAATGTTGGATGGTGGAAATGATGCTCAATAAACCTCTCCTAAGTAGGCACTCGAAGACCCCCGAGGACGAGGGTTTGATTTCCGCTTGGAAACACCCTTGTGCTAAACAACACATCAGACTTAGCTAAACATCTGAAGTGTGAAAAGAGTCATAAAAGACCAATACAATATCAATAATTTGAATCATGCCTTCTATCTCTACCATCCTCTTCCTTTTATGATTGGTGAGCTTTCTCACTCTGGGTCCCACTCATTAAAGGAGTTACTCTCATTCATACACTCCTCCTCTATGACTGCGCTATCATCCATTAATCCTCCACTATCTCCATAATAGCATTGTTGATTTGGTCAACATTGACCTTTTCCACATTCTTTAGCCCCTGTTCACACCTCAAGGTGCTTTATACAACTAATACAATGATCCACATTCACATGAGAAGTGGTTTTTATTCCTACTAAAGAGATTTATGGGTCTCTCTACCCACTTATTCACCTATCTTTTAATCAAAAGAAAACAATAATACTCCAACTAACTAGAAGCTAATTATGAATATTACATTCTTATTCACATGTTTCTACTGGCTTCTATTGATAGTTTTTTCAAATAGATCATGAGTTACGTATGTTGTTGCTGAAGTGAGGATATACTGTTACTTATTGTCTCATCTTGATATGAGCTCACATATTGTTTTTTATGCTGAAATTTTCTATCATGGTCTAAGTGGTTGAAGATCAATTATATGTTACTTATCATCTCATTATTTCTTTCTCATGGGGTATATTTCCTAGATGAGGATCATATGCTTTGCAGGAGGAGAAGGTTTTACATGTTAATTGTTGCTACCAAGAGCTTCCATGTGTTGGTGAAATGTTGAAGTGAAGACTCATATATGAGATTGGTATCTTACATCTCACATTGTACAATGATGAGAGTTTTATTTGTCCATAATGTTTCATATCAGTTGTATACTCTTAATTCCATAGCCATTCATTATTCTTACAAATCCATGTAGTTATTCTCATTCATATGGAGTTGTATTTGAGTTAGATATATATTGAAAAAAAAATCAAGAGAGAGAGTATTGTGTCATTTCAAGAGTGTGTATGTATAACCATGTTTGGCGTTATTTGATGTCATGCATTTTAGTCTTGTGTGACCTCTTTGCGTCCTTGAGTAGCCATGTACTGTCACATCCTTCTTGCGAGTCATTATAGAGTCATGTGTGTGTCTCATACATGAGAGAGGCAATAGAAATAGAACGAATTGCACATTCAACAGTCCAAGAGATGTTTTTGAAGCCCCTTTATATGTTCAAGGGAAGCTTATATTCACAGTTGTTCAATGGCTTGCATCAGTTTAGTATTGGCATGATGTTATGGTTGATAGGGGGAGTGATTCTCTCATTGATATGTTGGATCCTTCACATGTTGAGATTTACAAGGGGAGCATGCTTATTTCTTGCTCTTATCTTCATTAATGATATATTTTTGGTTGAGTGAGTATGAATGGTGGTTGTGTACTTATTCCTTTTTCCTTATATTCATGTGTTGCCACTATGATTTTGGAGAAAATAATATGTATTGGTCAGAAGATGCTTCTATTCATTATATTAGAGGTTGATGATGATGATGTTCTTGGAGCATGTTGATTGTTTCCACCATTGATATGTTGTTTCTCCTACTACCTTAGGGAGACAGAGAGCTCATGATTGTGTTATTATTTTGGTGTAGGTAGTTTAGTGCTACATATTTATTTTCTTGATTCTAATTGAGAGAGTGTTCTTGGTTATGATATGTCGTTTCTTGCTATTACTAATGGATATAGTTCTCTATTTCTGAATTGAGAAATTTTGTTACTTAGTTGATACTTATAAATAAATTCCATCATTATTGAGGTGAGCCCTTTGCCATTTATGTTAAAGGGGGAGAAAATAAGGAGTTCAGTTCTTCATGAGGTTGTTTTTTTAAAACCAAATGGGGTTGACATCAATTCCAAAGGGGGAGATTTTTGGCATTGATGTTGTGATGGTGATAGTTGATGAGTGTTGCAGTGAGTGATGGTTGGCATTGATGTCAACATGGACTTGGTTTGGAGATAGTATGCATATGCTTGGATTCTTGATGATTATGTTGTAGGTGCTTTGATGGATGCTGCAGGTCCTTGGATAGCTTTGTTGGTTGGTTGGTCATATAGGTCTCCATGTAGATTATGCTTGTGTTGAGATGACCTTGATTATTGGATGATATTTGTGGTGTTGATTTGGATATAACCTTGACCTTGATGCTCATGATGATGTTTAAAGGTGTTTTATAGGTTGTCATGATGTATCAAGTTTCCTTCTACAATTGAGCTTCATGTTTGATTCCACTTGATACAATTTATACACTCATGTGTTGGTCCTTGCACTTATGGTGACTAATTTATGTATAAGCTCATTAGGAGGTTGAAAATATGGTTTTAAGACTTTTCATGGCTTGGAAGATATTTACAAATGCCAGAGATACTGAGAAAAAGTTGGAAGCAGTCTTGAGTTGAAGATCTTGTGATTTTCCTTCATCCTCTTCCCAATCACATGGATGAATAGTCATCATAGCAACTAATGAGCTCCAATTGCTCCCTTGTAGGCCTTTACAAAAAACTACGGTCCCGGTCACATGGAATACTATGTTATGCAAGTGACTATGCCTATAGGTGAATTTTCTTTGGATTTATCACACTCCTTGGATGGTTTAATTGGTTTTATTGACATATCTTGTCCGGTAATTTTCATTAAAGGTTTAAATTGACTAAATGAACATGATGGAATGTACTTTTAAGTGTGGATTATTTTATGGACTAAGTAGGGGAGTAGTGGATTTTTTTTTTTAAAAGGAGGAGAAGATCGACCATTGTGAGTGAGAGTATAGAGCAGAGCTTTGTGTAGAGAAAAGAGGGCGACCTCCTACAAAATAGAATGTTACAAAGGTGAAATGTATTGATAAATACACACATAGACATTATCTTATGATATTAGAGTGTGAGAAGAATGTTGGAGAGGTCGACCATGATTTAAGAGAAGCATACTATTTTTTTTGAGTGTGATGGAGTTTGCATAAGTTTCAGTAGAGTATATTCATAGGAAAAATATTCATATGCTTGTTTCTTTGTAAAGTTTTCCAGCCTTTATCTTTGTTTTTATTTAATATCTCTATGTTTATAAATGATCGGATTGTAAGTGGATCAATTGTGGTATTATTGAGATTCAATGGACCATATGCATTTATGATGATTTAGTTATTTTTCCACAAATATGAATCGTTACATGAGAGAGGACTTGTGTGTTGATATGATTTACTATTTTTGGTTGTTGTTGAGAGCCAGTTGAGAATGTTTTCATTGATATGTATCCTTCTGTAGCTGAGTGAGGGAGATACAGTTTTGTATGTTGTTAAGAGTGCATATGCAGATGTATTGGGTTTGTTTGATTGAGATGATGTATTGATATTATCAAAGAGATAAAGTTGTTTTTGTCTTGTCTAGGGCTTCAATTTGAAACATTATGAAATGTGGTCCTAGTGATGAAAAAATCAAGATATCTTGGTGAATAATGTATGGGTGTTCCTTTCCAATGGATATTGGTAGATTCAGTATAGGAAGTAGCATTCTCATAGTATAATGGGTTTTGTGCAAGGATTTTAGGGGATAGCGTTCTTAAGTGGATGTGTGTTCACTTAGTAGATGACATATGAGAAACTTCCATGTTGTACATAACCAATTATGATGATGTAAATTGATTTTCTTGATTAATAAAATTAGAAGTAGAGAAGAAACAATAGCAAAGGGTGATTTTTTCCTCGGAGGGGGTTTTTCCACTAGAGATCCTATGTCTTTTGTGTGTGTGATTGTTTTATTGTATTATGGCTTTCATGCAATGATCATGGTATTTTTTTTTAATGCATTATATGAGCTAATATACTAATGGTGTAATGTGTGATTGTGAATCAGTAATTAGAAAAGAAGTTACATTGTCACTATTGATTCACCCCCGCACCCCCTCCTCTTAGTAGTGAGCACATTTCCAACGATTGGTATTAGAGTGGGGTTCTCTCGGTGAAGCGTGACCGCTTGAGAGAAGATCATGGGCAATGGAAAATAATAAGAAGAATACGTACCAGAAAAAAAAGAAGCAATAAACAAGGAAAGTTTCAAATTCTGAAGAACCCCTCTTCTTGCTGGTAAAAATGGTGAAGGTAAATGTTGTGATAATTTTATATCTAGTAGTATAGTTTCTTGTAGTGATGATGATATACTTGAGTTTGATGATTTAGAAGATAATTATCATTTGTAATATTCCTAATTAGCCTCAAGCTAATTGGAATATTAAATTTTTCTTTACTTTCTGTTCACGAATAAATGTAAAAAAAGAGGAACATAAAAACTTCTAAAATCAGTGAATAAACCAATGCCCCATGTGAACAAGGCTAAATCTAGGCTACCTTAATAAAACACCCTTATGTGTGAAAGGGATTGAGACATTTTACTAGGTCAACAAGACCAAATCAACAACGCTGTCTAGAGGGGATGAACCTCATTGATGCACAACACAGTTCTAGAAGGAGATGGATGGTGTAAAAGAGAAGATTTCATTGAAGGTGGTTTAGGGTTTACAAGCTTTTAATCTATATAGGGAAGGGGATGGCAGCATGGAGAGGTTGTTGAAGATATGATATTTTGATATATTGTCTGTTTATACCATATAGCTTTCTTTGGTTGTTTAGCCTAGATTGCAAATGTTGTTTAGCATTGGAATTTCCTATTTAGGAATTCCACCTCTTCCCATTGAGTAGCTCTTGGGAGAGTCTGGTATTGCATAGTCCACTATTTGGCTTGAGGCCAAGCTTCTCCTTTCAACTACAACTCAGATCCTATTGAGGGTTTGGTTTTCTTTGCAAGTTGTAGCAAGTGGAGATTAGATCTATTCAGATCTAAGACATTCCAGTGCCCTTTTTTAGTGGAGGAGTCTTCTGCTCTATTGGAGGAAGTGTATTGGGGTGATTGAGATTCATTTATTGATCTTGGCATGTGTTCAATTATTATCTATACCCTACAATGTAGTTTATATTTTAGATCTTCATTATTCTTGTAGGAGTCGTTGCGGGGAGTTTCGGTGCACTATTTGGAGAGATGGTTTCTGAGTGTTGGGGATCTAACCTTCACTTTGAGGTCCATTGGAGGAGATCCACACATTGTATATTTCAGATCTAGTTTGCATATTCTGAATACTTCAGAATTTTTGAATATTTCTGCAGATCTGCATTATTAGCTCTCAGATCTACTGCTTATCCTTGGTGTAATGGTCAAAACCCCAAGGGGATCTAAAAGAGGAGCCTTTCTAGTGCATGGATCTATTATGGATCTAACTTTTTATGCACAGATCTGCTCTAGATCTGACATGTAATCGACAACAATTTGCAGCATAATAAAATAATGTTTTCAAGGCAGTTTCAGTTCATTCATGTTGTTACAACACCTCTTTTGAGGGAATTTCTTTTGTTTATGTCCTGTATTTCCAGCTATCCATCTTATGGGCCTCATTATACATCTATATTTCTACTATAAATACTATTGAAGAACACTTTTATTGGCCTCCTACTACAGCTCAGTTAAACTACATTATTTTATTGCAGTATTGTTCATATATTGTTGCAGTCCCATTCTTGGGCATTTTTCAGCCATACTAGGTGTGGTAGACTTGTTTACTTCACCTAGAATGATTTGTTTCTGATATCCTCTTGGATTTAGCTATCATATTGTCATATCTAATGGATCCAAGGGTTGATTTTGATTGCTATAGAATACACTTCTAATAAATGCGTTTTTCAGACATGCATTGCTGACAGTCCCAATTTGGGTATATTACATTATTCAATTCATTTTCATGATTTGGAGAGAAGTGCTAATAACCCTTTTTAAAAAAATTCTTATTTAGAAGATGAAGAGCCTTGTAAGATTGAAACCTTAGAAGAAGAAATTAAAAAGCTCAACGATGAAACTATAAACCAACATAAATTATTGCAAATACTTGATGGGAAGGAATGTGTTTATAAAGAATAAGTAATAAAATTAAAAACCCAATTAGATGAAGCAAGGAAAATAGAACAAGGAATAAGAAAGAAATATCAATTTATGGAAGCAAAAATGGATACATTGAAAATTAATTGAAAAGATAAATCCATTTAGTTGACAACTAATCAAAAGCTTCTAGATACTAGCCTTCACAAAGAAGAAACTAGTTTAGAAAAAAGTTTTAAAATACCAGCAACAAAATATAATTCTACTAGTGAGTATAACAAGGAAGAAGCACATCAGCAAAATCAGAAGTCAAGGAAGGAAAAAGTTGTGCTAGATAGATCATCCACTTCCTCAAGGTCGATAATATGCTTCAATTGTGAAAAGCATGGGCATGTTACTCCAAAATTCATGTAGCAGAATAAGGAATTGGATAAAATAACATATCAAGAAAAATCATCCATGGTCAAGTATATCAATTCATTTTATGGTTATTTTTTTCATGTAATAATTTTTGGCATAAGGAATTTGATTGCAAGAACTATGTGAAGAAGAGTAGTTTCAAATATTTTCCATTGTTTCTTGGGAATATAAGGTGTTACATGTATGACAACATTGGGCATAAGGTCAAAGACTGAAAATTTCCTACATGTTACAAGGGATTCACTCAAAATACAAAGACTACTCAAAGTATATCAAACAAGAGATCAAAAAATGAAGTGCATGTCAAGAATCAAACCAATAAAATTTGGAGGAAAAAGGAATAGCAAGTGACTCCCATAAAAAACTAATGTCAGCATGGTATTAGGGGGAACATATGGAAACATTCTAATTATAAAAGAGAATCATTGGTAATGTACCCATAGTTGGATAAAAGTATTAAGGTTTGAAATTTTCTTATTGTTTGAATCATTTGAATGTGTTTAATTGCAGTTTTTTGTTAAATCCCTGATAAAGGCATGGAAGCCTAGATACATTCTCCAGAGATAGATGGTATTATCATGCATATTTTTCTTTTATGCAAATGTTGTCATGATGAGAAGGTAGATGTAACAGTTATGCACTGAAAAATCCCTTGGTGACAGTTGAAAAATAGGATGTGCATCATAATATTTGCACAAGTTTATATTTGCATGTCTATCTACTAATTTTCTACTCTTCATGGTCTATATGGTTAGAATTTTTCATTCCTATCGTCTCATACTTGACTTGGTTCAAAGTTGTTGATATTCTCTTTGCAAGAATTCATGTTATTGGCTTGATTTTAGAGTGATTTTGTTACTGATTTTATTTCTTCTATAATATGCTTCATTTACTGCTTGAGATATTCTCATATTATGATGATGTTGAATATTGGTCTCATGCTACATATAAAGTTCAGCTATGGAGGTTGTTATGTTGTTTCTCTATGATGCTATGTCACCTCTTTATCCTCATTCTTTTTCACATGTTGCTACTAGCTTCTATTGTTGGTTTGGTAAAAGAGATCATGACTTACATATGTTGTTGTTGAAGTGAGGATATATTGTTACTTATTGTCTCATCTTTTTATGAGCTCACATATTTTTGTTGATGCTGAAATTTTCTATCATGGTCTAAGTGATTGAAGATCAATTACATGTTGCTTATCGTTTCATTATTTCTTTGTCATGGAGTATATTTCCTATATGAGGATTGCATGCTTTGTAGGAGGAGAAGGTTTTACATGTTAATTGCTGCTACCAAGAGCTTCCCTGTATTGGTGAAATATTGAAGTGAAGAATCATATATGATATTGTTACCTTATGTCTCACATTTTAAAACAATGAGAGTTGTATTTATTCATAATGTTTCATATCAGTTGTGTACTATCAATGCCATAGCAATGCATTGCTCCTATAAATCCATGCAATTATTGTCATTCATATGGAGTTTTATTTGAGTTAGGTATATATTGAAAAAAGAGTCAAGAGAGAGAGTCATGGGCCAAGTTAAGAATGTATGTGTACAAACATGTTTGGGCTATTTGATGTCATATATTTAATTCTTGTATGAGCTCTTTGATTTCTTGAGTAGCCATGTATTGTCACATCCTTCTTATGAGTCATTATTGAGTCATGTGTGTGTCTCATACATGAGAGAGGAGTCATACTTAGATAGATAGAGGCTTTGTAAATTCTTGTATTATCATTCATTCAACCTTGTATCTTATTATGCCAAGTTGGTCAAAGCCTTGATATATGAGGAGTAATCTTCTTGCGTATGACAAAGAGGAACTAGCAGCAGAGGAAATTGCACATTCTAAAGTCCAAGAGATGTTTTCACAACCCCTTTATATGTTTAGTGGGATCTTTTATTGGTAGTTGTTCATTTTCTTGCATCAATTTAGTATTGGCATGATGTTGTGGTTGACAGGGGGAGTGAATCTCTCATTGATATGTTGGCTTCCTTCACATGTTGAGATTGATAGGGGGATCATGCCTATTCCTTGCTATTATCTTCATTCATGAGGTATTGTCGGTTGAGGAAGTATGAATGGTGGTTGTGTTATTCCTTTTTCCTTATCTTCATGTGTTTCCACTTTGCTTTTGTAGAAAATAATATGTATTTGTAAAAAGATACTTCTATTCATTATATGAGAGGTTGATGATGATGATGGTCTTGGAGCATGTATATTGTTACTACCATTGATATGTTGTTGCTGCTACTACCTTAGGGAGACAGAGAGCTTATGATTATGCTATTATTTTGGTGCGTGTAGTTTGGTGCTGCATATTTATTTCGTTGTCATTGATTGAGAGAGTGTTCATGCTTATGATATAGTTTTGTTTTCTCTTATTGATGGATATAGTTTTATGCCTCTAAATTGAGAAATGTTGATGCTTAGTTGATACTTGTAGATCAGTTCCATCATTCTTGAGGTGAGACCTTTGCCATTAATGTCAAAGGGGAAAAAAATAAGGAGTCTAGTTCTTCATGAGGTTGTTTTTTTTTACCTAGCTAGAGTTGACATGAATGCCAAAGGGGGATATTGTTGGCATTAGTGTTGTGATCATGATACATTATGAGTGCTGCAGTGAGTGATGGTCAGCATTGATGTCAACATGGACTTGGTTTGGAGATGGTATGCATATGTTTGTTTTCTTGATGATATTGATTGATGATTATGTTGCAGCTGCTTTGATGGATGTTGCAGGTGCATGGATAGCTTTGTTGGTTGGTTGGTCAACTAGGTCTCCATGTAGATGATGCTTGTATTGAGATGACCTTGATTGTTGGATTATTTTTGTTGTATTGCTATGGAGATAAACTTGAACTTGATTCTCATGATGATGTTTAAAGGTGTTGTATAGGTTTTCATGATGTATCAATTTTCCTTCTACAACTGAGCTTCATGTTTGATGCCACTTGTTATAGTTTCTAAACTCATGTGTTGGTCCTTTCACTTATGGTGATTACTTCATGTATAAGCTCATTAGGAGGTTTCAGATATGTTTTTAGGACTTTTCGTGGCTTGGAAAAGCTTTACAGATGCCAGAGACACTGAGAAACAAGTTAGAAGTAGTCTTGAATTGAAGATCTTGTGATTTTCCTTCACCTTTTTCTTGTTGAAATTCAACAAGAAAATGCACCACATAGTAGTTTTGGGATTAAATTCACACATTGGTGAGGAATTCAGTTACACATTAGTGCTAAATGTGGGCATCTAATCTATTTTCCCCTTAAATAAATTGGACAAAAAATTGTAATTTCATCTCATAACAACTTGTATCAGTTAACTAAGTCATGAAGATTGAGTTAGCTCAAGAATTTTGAGTTGAGGGTCTAAGATGAGGCATGTAGAGTGATTCTAATATTTTGGGGGTACAGTTTCAGTTGTAGCACTAGTGTGATGTGAGTATAATTAGTTAACTCAAATTAATTGAGTTAAAATTAGTTTAACTAGTTTTAACAGAGTGAAGAATTAGTGAGAGTTATAATGAATTAAATTAGATTTAACTCACAAGTAGTGATCAATCAAATAACTGATGATTCACTATTAATATCTGCATGCATGTCAGTTCTGATGAAGACCTAGTTGAGATAGAGGTTAAAGGGAACATAAATATCAGTTGTATTATTAGAAAATTTCCTGGGTGAATTATAAAATCATGGGAAGACCTTGAAGTATTACACAATCAAGGAAGGATGGATTTCATATTTAATAGGGAATTATTTCTCTAGGAATCACATGAACAAGGCAGGCTGGAGGAAGGCAAGGAATTGGCTAAGTGTTTTTCTAATTTTGCCTAGATTAGTGTGAGATGATTGGTAGAGTGCAGGAGATTATTGTGAGCAAGAATGCACTGTATTGTTTCATGATTACTTGAATTTATACAATATATGATAGTGGGGTTTTTTGAAGTTGCTTTCCCCAAGAATATCTTGTGTTGGGAAATTGATTTACTTCTTTCTCTTACTTGCATGTGAATGAGCAATCATGTTTTTATATTCCACAAATATTGTAGAAGGATTTAGTATATTGTTTTATTACATCACAAGATCAAATTGAATCCATATGTATAATTTATACATGGTATCAAAGCAACAGAAATCAAAATAGAAGAGAATAAATTGAGTTTGTGTTGAACAAGATTCAAATTTGCAGATTCATTCTTTGGTACCTAGCAGCTAACTAGGATATATTTCACTGGCTTGAGACTCGAATATGAACTCGAGGTAAATTTGAACTATATTGCATGGAAGGACAGGATAGCGGTAGTATTGGAGGATAACAGGCTAAAGGATTTCATTGACACTGATATTCCTGCACCCGCTCAGGCAGATGTTGTGCAGCATGAAGCATGGAAGAAGAATGTTGCAAAGGTGAGGAGGATCTTATTAGAGGGAGTTCAATATCATATTGTCTTGACTCTCCATGGAAAGGCAACTCCATATGCTATGTGGAAGGCCTTGACAGATTTGTTTCAAAGCAGCAGTGACCATAGGAAATTGGCACTCAAGGAGAAGTTGAGGAAAATCAAAATGGAGAAGGGCAGCACAATCAAGAAATACTTAACCAAGTTCATTCAATGTCAAGATGAGCTTGGAAGTGTTGGGATTACTTTGGCTGATGATGACTTGTTGAGCCTAGAACTTCTAGGCCTTCCCAAGAGTTGGCATAGTTACTAGGACTCTGTGAATGGGAGGGAGAAATTACCAAAGTGGGAGAAACTATGGTCGGATTTGGTACAATAAGAGTTTCGGCAGACTACGAGGGATGGATCCTCATCTAAGACTGAAGATGAGGAAAATTGTGCCTTAGCTGGCAAGGAAAAGAAGGGTAAAGGGAAGAATTTCCATTCCAAATCCAAGACCAGAAAAGAAGGCAAGAAAGGAGACACCTCAAAAGTGAAATGTCTGAATTGTCATGATCATGGACACTATGCCACAAATTGTCCACAAAAGAAGAAGAACAACAAGAAGGCTATGAGTGCTACAACGGGTGAAGCTTTGGCCTCACATTTTGAGTTGGACTTCTCTCTCATCGCATGCATGGTTTCAAATGTGACGGGATCTATATGGTACTTGGATAATGGAGATAATGGAGAATAACTCTTTAATAGCTTGGAGGAGAAGGACCTTCAGATGCACATCGAGATCGATAATGACAGGAGGTATAGCACTATCGGAATTGGTACAGTTACTTTCCAGATAAATTCAGGTAAACCTTTCATACTAAAATATGGCATGCATGTACTAGGTTTGAAAAAGAATTTATTTTCAGTTGCTATGTTGGAGGATCTTGGATATGAGGTGGATTTCAGTGAAGGAAAGGTGTTCCTTCATCACAAAGCCACAAGAAAGGTAAAGAAGATTGGGGTTCGTGTGAATAACCTCTAAAAACTTTATGTAGATGGTTGCACAACATTGAGCAGTAAAGCAGATGAGGTGGTGACCCGGGATACCGATGAGTTATGGCATGGGAGTTTGGGTCATATACACCACAGTGCTTTGAGGATCATGCAACAAATTTATACAGGGCTTCCGAAGGGTACACTTGCATAGAGAGACACATGCAAGGGTATTTATATGGGGAAGTATACAAATGACACCTTTCATGAGAAAGAGAACTGATCAACGAAAATCCTTAAGCGAGTTCACTCAGACGTGTGTGGACCATTATCAACTGCTTCAACAAAAAATCACAGGTATTATGTGATTTTTGTTGATGATTTTTCTAGAAAGTGTTGGATTTTCTTAATGCAGAAGAAATATCAGACTTTATCCAAGTTTTTTGAGTTCAAAGCACCGGTAGAGAAATATACAAGGAAGAAGGTGAAGGCTCTAAGGAGCGAAAATGGTGGTGAGTATATCTCTAATGAATTCAAGAAATTTTTCACAAAAGAAGGAATTCAGAGAGAATTGATTGCACCTCATAACCCACAACAGAATGGGGTTGCAGAAAGAAATAAAAAAAAAAATTGTGGGAGCAGCACGAGCTATGTTACATGATCAGGGCCTACCGTTTCATCTATGGGTAGAGGCATGAAACACAACGGTATTTGTGCAAAACCGTAGTCCTCATTGGATACTTGGCATGAGTACACTATAGGAGGCTTTTTCAGGTAAGAAATTGGATGTTTCATAATTTAAATTTTTTGGCTCATATGTCTATTTCCATGTGACCAAATATGCCAGGAATAATCTAGAACCAACAACAGAGGTTGGGATAATTTTGGGGTACAAAGATACTCCCCACAACTATAGAGTGTATTTTCTAGCACACAGGATGAGAATTGTCAGGAGAGATGTGAAATTTTATTAGGAGAAATGCATGTGATTGTCCCTTGTGAGGGAGCTTGACTTGCATGAAGAAGAGGAACTCTTAGTTCCAAATGATGAACATCAGGATGTGGAGCAACCACAAGTAGATGAAAAGAGAGTGGTAGAAACCATTCATGTAGAGCCATCTACCAGAAGTGGTAGAAAGCACACCAGAGAGGCTGACAGATTGATGGTAGATGCAATAGAGAATGTAGGTGCACCTACATCACAACACAATCAAAGAAGGTCCCAGACAGGTATACTAGATACATGGCTCTTATGAGTGAATGTATTGTGACAGAACCATCCTCTTTTGAGAAATCAGTGTAGCATTCGGTATGGGTTGATGCCATGTTCGACGAGTATGACTCCATTATCAGAAATAGTGCATGGGAAGTGGTCCCAAGACAAGTGGGGAATTCAGTGGTTGGATCGAGGTGTATCTATAAGGTGAAGCAAGTAGCAGATGGGAGTGTGGAGAAATAAAAGGCTATATTTGTGGCCAAAGGATTCTCATAGGTAGAGGGGATTGAATATGAGGATACTTTTGCACCAGTTTCAAGGTAATCATCGATTAGATCCATCCTTCACTCTCAGCGCAGATGGGATGACAGATATATCAGATGGATGTAAAGACAACCTTTCTCAATGGAGTTATTGAGGAAGAAGTGTACATTGAGCAGGAAGAAGGTTTTGAGACCTTAGACAGGGAGTTTCATGTGCATAGAATCAAGAGAGCAATGTATGGGCTGAAGCAAGCACCTCCTGCTTAGTACACCAGGATTGACAACTATTTCACCCTATTGGGCTTCACAAAGAGTGAAGCGGATGCGAGCCTATATCATATTTTGGTTGATGGTAAGATTTTTATTATTGTACTTTATGTAGATGATCTAATACTGATAGGTGATGAGTAGCTGATAACGTCTTGCAAAGAGGACCTTGCAAGAGAATTTGAGATGAAGGACATGGGGCTCTTGCACTATTTCCTTGGTTTGGAAATATGGCAACGAGATGGGGAGCTATTTGTATCTCTAGGCAAGTATGCTAAGGAGATTTTGAGGAAGTTCCACATGGAGGGCAACAAACCCATGGAGACTCCTCTTGCAGGAAACTGGAGGAAGGAGGATGCTACTTCAGGTGAGGTAGTGGATGCTATTGTTTATAAGCAACTTGTGGGTTTACTTATGTATTTTGTGCACACACGACCAAACATATGCTACGCAGTTAACCAACTTAGTCAAGCTATGGTTAAGACTACCAAGCTATTTTGGAATGTGGGGAAGCATGTTTTGAGATCTATTAGGGGCACTACAGTGTATGGATTATGGTACAGACGGACAGAGGGAGTGAAGCTTCAAGGCTTCACCGATGTAGATTGGGCAGGTAGTCCATCAGACAGGAAGAGCACATCAGGGGGCATATTCAACATAGGATCAGCAACAAATTCTTGGTACAATAGGAAATAGATATTAGTTGCACTCAGTTCAACAGAGGCAGAGCACATGGCATTTATTCAAGTTGCATGCGAGGCCATCTGGATGAGGAAGATACTTGTTGCTTTGTTTGGTCATCAGATGGATCTGACGGTGATACATTTTTATAACCATAGTTGCATAAAACTCTTGGTTAATCTGATATTCCATGACAGGTCCAAGAATATTGATATTTGGTACCACCATCTCATATATTGTGTTCATAGGTGCATTCTTTTGTTGCAGTAATTCCCACGGAGGATCAGGATGCAAACATCTTGGCGATGGCACTGGCAAAGAGCAAATTCGAATACCACAGAGGCAGGATTGAGATAGATTATAATAACTTTCTTGTTGAGAGGGAGTGTTGAAATTCAACAAGAAAATGCACCACATACTAGTTTAGGATTCCAGTCACACATTGGTGAGGAATTCAGTTACACATTAGTGCTAAATGTGGTCATCTAATTTATTTTTCCCTTAAATAAATTGGACAATAAATTGTAATTTCATCTGATAAAAAATTGTATCAGTTAACTAAGTCATGAATACTGAGTTAGCTCAATAATTTCGAGTTGAGGTTCTAAGATGAGGCATGTAGAGTGATTCTAATATTTTAGGGGTCTAGTTGTAGTTGTAGCACTAGTGTGGTGTGAGTGTAATCAGTTAACTCGAATTAATTAAGTTAAAATCAGTTTAAATAGTTCTAACTGAGTGAAAAATTAGTGAGAGGTCCAATGAATTAAATTAGATTTAATTCAGAAGTAGTGATCAATCAGATAATTAATGATTCACTATCAATAGTTGCACGCATGTCAGGTTTGGTGAATACCCAGTTGAGATAGAGGTTAAAGGGAACATAACTATCAATTGTATTATTAGTAAATTACCCGTGTGAAATTATAAATTCATGGGAAGGCCTTGATGGATTTTGCAATCAAGGAAGGTTGAATTTCCTATTTAATAGGGACTTATTTCTCTAGGAATTGCGTGAGAAAGGAAGATTGGAGGAAGGCAAGGAATTGGCTAAGTGTTTTTCCAAATTTTCCTAGATCTGTGTGAGACGATTGGTAGAGTGCAAGAGATTCTTGTGAGCAAGAATGCATTGTATTGTTTCATGATTCCTTGACTTTATACAATATATGATAGTCGGGTTTTGGGCAGTTCCTTTCCCCAAGAATATATTGTGTTGTGCGATTGATTTACTTCTTTCTCTTACTTGCATGTGATTGAGTGATCGTGTTTTATATTCTGCAAATATTGTAGAGGATTTAGTATCTTGTTTTAGTACATCACAAGATTGGAATGAATCCATTGGTATAATTTCTACACTGCTCAGTTGCATGGATGAAGGGTCATCAAAGAAACTAAGGAGCTCTAGTTTCTCCCTTGCATGCATGTGAAAGATACTATGGTCCCATTCACATGGAATACCGTGTTATGCAAGTGGCTATGGATGTAGGTGAAGTTTCGCTGGATTTCTTGTGCTCCTAGGATGATTTAATTGGTTTTATTGACTTGTCTTTTCGGTAATTTTCATTAAAGGTTTAAATTGACTAAATCAACATGATGTAATGTAATTTGAAGTGCAAATTATTTTAATGGACTAAGTAGTGAAGTAGTGGGAAATTTGTTTAAAATAAGGACCATATCGACCATTGTGAGCGAGAGTATAAAGAAGAACTTTGTGTAGAGAGCATAGGGAAACCTCCTATAGCATTGACTGTTAAAGAGGTTGAATTTATTGACAAGTGCACACATAGAAATTATCTTCTGAGATTAGAGTGTGAGGAGAATGTTGGAGAGGTTAGCCTTGATTTCAACGAAGCATAATATGTTTTATGAGTGTGATGGAGGTTTCAGAATCTTGCTGCAGAGGTTATTCAGAGGAAAAATATTCATATGATTATTTTTGTTGCAGTAGATTTTTCAGTGAATATTTAGAGTGATTAATCTCTCTATGTTGTAGCTAACATGCTTATGATTATAGGGATCAATGGTGTATTATTTAAATTCATATGTGACTGATATGTGTGATTGCATAGAAGGGTTTGTATATGTTTCCAGCTACATTATGAAACGATTTGCATGAGAGAGGACTTGTGTGTTGAGATGATTGACTATTGTTGGTTGTTTTTTAGAGCCATTTAAACATGTTGGCATTGATATATATCCTTGTGTAGCTTAGTGAGAGAGATATATTTGTGTATGTTGTTGAGATTGCATATGTTGATGCATTGGTTTTATTTGATTTAGATGATGTATTGAGCTTATCAAAGAGAGAAAGTTGTTATTTTCTTATGTAGGGGTCGAGTTTGAAACATTATGAAATGTGGCCTTGGTGATCAACAGATTGTAATAGCTTGGTGAAGCATGGATGGGTGTTCTTACCAATGGGTGTTGGTAGCTTCATTAGAGGAAGTACCATTTTAGACTTTTAGGGGATAAGGATCTCTAGTGGATGGGTATTCACTTAGTTGATGTGATATGAGAAACTTCCTTGCTAGACATAGGCAAATATGATGATGTAAATTATTTTATTGATTAATAAAATTATAAGTAGAGCAACAGTAACAACAAAGGGTGGTTTTTTTCCCTAGAGGGGGGTTTTCCACCAAAGATCCTTGTGTCTTTTGTGTGTGTGATTTTTTTATTGTATTATGGATTTCATGTGATGGTCATGGTAATTGTGTTGCTAGTTAATGCATTATATTAGCTAATCTACTAATGGTGTAATGTGTGATTGTGAATTAGTAATTCGAAAAGAAGTTTAAAATATACATTGTCGCATTTATTCGCCCCCCCAATAGTGATCACATTTCCAACACATTCCCCGCTTAATTTGAATGGGTGTTTTTTATTCCAAACATCACTTCTAGGAATTTTTACGAAAGGAAAATAAAATGTTTTCTTTCACTGAAGATATATTTCAAAAATATTGGTAAGGTTTGAAAAGAAGGTAGGATATTATTTCTTTATATAATTGAAATAGATTAATGTGATATTTATTACTATTTAGATAATCGAAAAAAATAGAAAAAACTTTTTTTTTGTTGAAATATGTAGTCTGGGGTACATGATGGCAGTGATCCTGATTGGTTTGATGATTATGAGTTGTTCATTTCTCCTAACTCAATCGTAACAATCAATAAGTTGGTGGTTATAACGAAAGAAGAACTTTTTCATTTGATTCACATTATAAATAGAAGTCCTGATATTAAATATAGGATGAACATGTTAAAAAAATATCTTCAAATATATCAACTAATAACCATATTTTAAAGTGTTTTTTTTTTTTAATTATTTCATAAGTTCTATTATGAATGTTTTTTTTTAAATTTTACATTATCTAATCAAAAAAATAGTTTCTTTTATATATGATTTCTTAGCAAAGATAACATCATAACATAAAAACACCATGAGATAGCTTTCAATGGAAGAGAGTGTCATACATGAGGATATTGTACCAATAAAGGAGCACAGGGGAGTCATTCCAACATTGTCAACTAATGCACGAGGTAAAGAAAAATCTAATGCTCTTTTTATTAATGAAATAATTGTAATAATAATAACAAAAAATATTAATTTAACATTTATTTTTTGTTACATTTGATGATCCACCTCTCTTGCAGTGACCTCAATGACATTATGAGTACACTTACATGCCATCAAAAATAAATAAAAAGAAAAAGAAATCATTGTACTGGTTATATCATTGGAAACATCATGTACCATATTATGAAAACATATTTTTAATGATAAAATTTATTGAGATGAAGTATTTTGTGTCTATGACTAATGAATGAATGTTATATATTAATGAATAATTCCTATATGTTTATTTATGTACATGACCTTGTTTCATATTCTGTAAACATATTTTTTATGATAAAATTTATTGAGATTAAATATTTTTTTGATCTAAGAATGAATGAACGAATGCATGTTAGTTGTTTTTGTATGTATCTTAATGATTTTCTTTCAACTATTTCCTATATAGTATATAGATTGGGTATTGGGGAATTGAGAGTGATGCGAGTGGGGGAGGGGCCATGAGAGGTTACACCTTCATGTGGTTGGCCATGTTCAGTAGATAATAAATTAGGATTTGGATAATCTTGGAACAAAAAGCCCACGATCCAATATATCAACAACAAATTCAATGTTGATTTCGTTGCTACTTCGTTGAGTGGAGGGAGGTTTTTTCCAAGATTAAACTACTCCACTAATTTATTCTTGAAACCAAGAGGAGTTCATTCAAGTATTCATGCACTCAATTCCTTTTAATTATTATGTATTCATGCAATTAAATTTAATATTTGGTAAAATTTAATTTAAGTTTTCCTCATCAGTCTCATGAATATGTGTAGGACAACGAGTATCAATTTGGATGTTGAAGTCGAACAAATATTGGAATAAAATATCTCAAAATGTCAACATTAAATTTAGCATTTAAGGTACGTTACTTTTAATTTGATGCCTTTTTTCTTCTACATAATGCACTACACTACTTACTGTATTTGTCATCATATGAGTGGTAGATATTTAAACTAACTTGAAATTTCTTCTGTATTTTAAAGGGAGTTTTTGTACAGTTAATTCCAACTTACAAATTTCTTAAGATTGGAAAGAACATATTTCCACCGATGGAAGAAGGTATGAGAAATGGTAATTAAAAGGTGTATTATTTGTTTTTATTTGTCACTATCTAGTCAGATGATGGAATAGGTTTGATATCATGTGTAGCAATATGATGGATGCATGTAGTTGTGATCTTGTAGTGTTTCCCATTACTTACATGTTCAATTTATATTTAGTTAATACCTTCAACATAAATACTACAAGAATTAAAATCATTTATAGTTTAATATTACACAACACATAAATTTTGTATGTAATACATTGGAAGCTTTGTGAACGTGCTTACTCTAGGAAGACATTTTATTTGTACATTCCAATACCTATTAATTCTATGTTTTACAATACCTAAATTGAAATGGTGCTTTTTAGTGAATTGTAATATTTTGATCTTGTGTACATATTAATTTAAAAAGAAGACAAGGGAGTCAAGTTGGTAGAAGCGTTTAGAATTGATGACACGAAATGAGGTGAGATAACACAACTAAATTTTTGTCACTGTATGCTTGGGTTAGTTATCTTAATATATGATAAATATTATGCAACCAACTCGAAGAACAGTAGAAAATATAGATCAACGACGTAAAAAATGTCCTCTTCAAGGGGGAAACCTCCTTTAAATTACACAAATGAACAATTATGTATGATACAAATGATAAGACCTCCTTGGTATATATAGTAGTCTAAGGGGTCACAATATAATTAGATCCTACATAAAAATAATAATGTAAGGGAACAAAAAAAACAATAGTGGGATTTTATGGGGCACAAAAATAATAATATGGGGGATACATTGGCACAACAATAACAATAGCGACTACAATAACAATAACAATAAGGGGAATACACTAGTATTATAGGGACCTAACATGCCCCTCTCCTTCAAAAAAGTGTTGTCCTCAACACTTGAGTGGTTTTGGATGATTCTATATAAAATTTGTTTCCTCTGATGTGGAGTCTTCAATGGGTAAGTTCTTCCACTTAATGAGATACTCTGAAATTAATAGATTTCGTAGTTTTTGGGTTCCTTTTTACCTGATTTCTTCTGGCTCAAATATGATTTTTCCTTCTTCTTCAAGTTTTGGAAAAACTGTTTGAATAGGGAGCTTGTCACCAATAACATTATTTAAGAATGAAACACGGAAAACTGGGTGTATTCAGGATAATACAGGCAACTCTAATTTGTATGCCATAGTACCAATTTTTTGCAACACCTTGTAAGGAACATAGTACTTGGGTAATAATTTATTATCCTTCTTAGCTTGCTTGAGGGAAATTTGTTTGTATGGTTTTAGCTATAAAAATACCTAGTAACCTACATAAAAAATGATTTCCCTGTGATGTTGATCTGCATGTTATTTCATTTGATTTTGTGCTAGAGTGTGGTTATCCTTTAAGAGTTGGAGAACTTGTTGTTGATGCTCGATGTGATCATCTGCTGCTTGAACCTTAGATTTTTCTCTTAAAGATGATGTGATGGATGGTGGATGAATTTTCTCTTAAAGATGATATGCATTATTGAAGGAAGTGTTATACCACCATTCAAATATAGGTAACCACTTGAACCATTATGTTTGTTTAATAGATATAAAACAACTAAGTGTTGTAGCCTCTACAACACCCTCCAAAAAAGCCCCACTTTAAAATTTTTTGGAGCCCCTTAAGCACAAAGAAAATTTAAGTAAAGAGTCAGGAGGGCTAAGTCGCTGAGTCGCAAACTTAAAATTTGTGGAAAACCGTGACCCCACGACCCTGAGGTCGCAAGGTCACAAGGTCGTGAGGTTGCATTCCTCTCAGATCACCTCACCATGCAACCCCACGACCTCATTAATGGCCCGCACGTGCGACCTTTTTATTTATAGGAGGTCGCTAGGTCGCATTTTACATATGCAGCGGATAGAAAAAATGCCTCTGACAGGTCAAATGGAGTGTGATTTTCCCAGGTAAGTTGTCGTTTTCCTCCTGCTGTTTCTTTTTTGGTTATTCTTGAATAATCTCTATATTCCTCAGACTTTAAATTGCCCCTTGCCTGAGTCATCATTTTCATTTGTCACTTAGGGCTTCCCTTTTGATTCCAACATTCACCCTGCTTGCCCAACTTATCACAGTTCCTCATCCAGCCTCTCATGGCCTGTATCCTGCTCCAAAAGCTATCCCCTAGCTCTGTCTAGAGCCATTTAGTCTTGTGTTTTTTAAGTTAAAGGGAAAAGAAACTTCACGCCGCGTGCGCCAAAACCCTGGCAAGCCCTAGCGTGACTTGCGACCATGCGACCCTGCGACCCTACGACCCAGTCACTAAGTCGTCAGGTCGCAGATTGCTCTCCGTTTTTTTTTTCTCAGCTTCACGACTTAGCTACATCGTGACTTGGTCGCAGGTCGCATAGTTGCTCTCCCACCGATTTTATAGCATTTGCGACCCAGTGACCCATGACCTAGTCGCAAGGTCGCATTTTTGCCATTTTCTTACAACTTGCGACTCAGCGACTCCGCGACCTAGTTGCAAGGTCGCAAGGTCTCACTTTTTCAATTTTTTCACAACTTGCGACCCAGCGACCCACGACCTGGTCGCAAGGTCGCAAAGTCGCAAATTATTCAAAATATCAACATCATGACCTTGCGACCCTGCGACCCAGTAGGCCGCTTATTCAGCTCTGCCTGTGTTCCCAGTTGAAATAATTGATAAGCTATACCTAGTCTTGTATCATCATGGCATCTTTCTTATCTTGGGATTCTTTCATGAATATGACAGGTGAATTCGAAGTAGACTTAGAGTGTATACCTGTCCCCTCAGATTCAAGCGACATGGGACCTCCGATATCTCGGAAAAAAGACAAGAGCCTGGCAGTGGAGGACGTAGAGATGGACATGCCAATGTCCCCACCCCCGATCTACAGAGATACCCTGTGCACATTTGCCAAAGGGGACACCATGTGTTGGTACCAAGTGCACCAAGAGTTCGCTAGAATAGAATTCCCAGAGGACCTCCCTGATCAGGAGATATACATACAGGTCAAAAGGTCTAAGCTACATCTTGCAGGTGCCCATTCGACTATATTCCCATGCTCAGAGATGATAGATTGGATTATACAGAAAATTGACCCCAAGAAATTCGTAATCAGGGACATCGAAGGCAAGGCTTTCGCGACGCTCAAAGGCTCAGATGCTCATGTTTATTACTCTTTGCCTAAGCAAGAAGAGGACTTCACAGAAGAATGGGCTATCGCCCATGCAGTCCCTATAGTTGATACTCTAAAGAATTGGTGGGAGGAGCCTGAGAAATTTAGGGTCAAGAAGGACTAGGAATATCCAGTGGCGGGCCTTAAGAAAGTACATAAATTGGTGGCTGCCATGCTTTTCAGATTGTACGGGCGCCCCGATGCCACCACCTTTAGTGGCACATGGGCAACTCTCATGGAGTATGTCACAGTGCACGACACTCGTTTCAACTGGGCCAGCATATTGGTGACCTCCATTCATACAAACATATCCTCGGCATTGGTACCAGATGAAGGATTGCCTTCTGAATTCTACATGGCCTCTTATTTGTTGGATGTCGTTTGTTCAAGGTTGAACTTTGAGGGATGGGTGCATAACTGGGATCCAAAACAGACCCGTGCAATCCACTTACAAACCAAGGTGTTTTGGGATTCCAGGTATAAACAAGACATAGAGCCGACCTCTTAAGTGTTCATCCTCGCTCTTTATAGAAAATTGTTCAGCCAAGACACTCCTTGCATGTCTTGGCGAGCCATGGAGACGCTAGGCAAGGTGGTGCATTGGTTCCCATTCGCCGAGTACACATTCATCCGAGTCTTTGGCTCGTTCAAGGCCCCACATGCTATGCCTCGATTTGTCATAGAAAAAATGCTCATGCAAGAGGTCTATTTCCAAATGTCTTTCGGTTTCTCGAGGGTCCTATCCAGGCGTAAGAAGAAGCCGTGGCCTACTCTACCCCTCACTATCGGTGCTTACACAATCAAATATTTCAGGGAGGTAGAGGTAGAAGCTGAACAGATGAAAAGCTACCACCTGGGGGCATTAGACCACCGGACATATGACCCGGAAAGGATAGTCCCTAATCACTGCAAGAGGGCTAAGTTCAAATGGAACTACCAACACATGGAATGCCTAGGCTAAGAAGAAAGAAGAAACGGGTATAATGTAGACCGCCAACTTGCTCTGGGGCGTACTCTGATCAAGAAGACCCAGATGACCAAACCTTAAAAGATAGAAGCCATGAATTGGGAGGCGCTTCTTCTTCTCTAGATAAAAAGCCTCGAACCAATACAGGGCATAGTACTTCTACCCAACAGAAAGAAATAGAAGCCAAAGCCTAGCAAGAAAGAGAGAAGAAAATGAAAGAGGATGAAGATAAGCGCAAGAAGAGCCTAAGGTCAGAGCAGAAGAAAAAGCAGGCCGAGGAGGCCAAGAAGGAAAAGGAGAAACAAGAGGCGGAGGCTGCAGTGGAATGGGAACTCAAGAAAGAGTTAGATAAAGTGGAAGCCGACCACCAGAAGAAATCAGAGCAAGCTGCAGTTGCTGAGCGTAAAAGGAAAGCCGAATTAGAAGAACAACAGAAGCAGAGCTCAGGCGGAAGAGAGAACATGAAAAGGCAGAAGCTGAATGCCTACGAAGAGAAGAGGAAGAAAAGAAAAGGAAAGAAGAGGAGGATGCAATGCTAGAGAACATTGAGGTATCTCCCCTTCAGGTACCTCTAGTCATTACACGAGCCACGCTCTCCGATGTCAGTTCCTCCCAGGGGCAAGAGGAGGAGGTATTCGATCTCACCAGGCTCACGTACGATCAGTTCTCCTTCAAAATCCGATAGGAGAAAAGGAGATGCCTAGCACAAAATCCTTCTGCCTAATCCACAGTCGCGACAGGAAAAGACATAGTCCTTGATACTAGGACTAATCCTGTGATGATAGCATCGACTGGCACAGTTTTCGTTGCGGCCACAGAAGAGAATGTAACCAGAATGAGTAGAGAGATATTCTCTCTACAAAATAGGCTACATGAAGTAGAGCAGCGGGAGGCAAGGGCAGAACAGGAAAATATGGAATTGAGAGAGGAGGTTCAGCGACTCTGAAAAAAATCTCCCCCTGTCAATGAAGTGCCGCTTACCATTCAAAGGGATTTCGATATATTAGAGGCTACCATGAGGCAAGTTTATGGGGAAATTTTTACCATAAAACAAATAGTCGCCCCCTTGGTGAGAGCCCAAAGGGAAACTAAGAAAAGGCACGAGCAGCTGAAGGAAGCCTCATCTGCCTTGGACAAAATGATGGACAGGACAATGTGGTACCCCCAAGCTCCTGAACATTTGCCAAAGAAGGACTGGATTCACATGCAAGATTCCAAAGTCCAAATCCGTATGAAAATGCAGTCCAAGGATAAGCTATCCAAGGACTTAGACAAGGTAATGGCTGCATACGAAAACCTGATCAGCGGCATCGATTCGATGCACATCCTACATCACATTCCATCACTGGGTGCATTGGACGAGGGGAAGACCTGGGAACAGGTGGATCAGGAGATCCTGTCATTTTTGCATCCCAATAAGTAAGCTGCTGCCACTCCCGATCTTGCAGCGTCACAAGAGAACCTGGGAAAGTTTCTTGTCACGCCAGTCTGGATCTACACCAAGCTCACTTCTCTGTCCAACTTGATCTCGTAGAAGAAGGATACTCTAGTCCCAAATGCCTTAGAGTGTATGCGTCGGTTGAAAGAAGAGGTCCCTTTTCTTTCTCCCATAGCAGCAAATTATCAGACTTGGCAAAACTTCCTCAAAGGACAACAGATTGATGCCCCTGACCTCACGATTGCGCGCACATCTTCATAATTCAGTGGCAGTAGATCGCTGGTAGCATTTGGAAACAGGTCGTAGGTTGCGCTGCCCAACCAGGTCACAGGTCGCATTGCCCAGCCAGGTCACAGGTCGCAGTTCCCTTCCAGGTCACAAGGCAGCTCAACAGTTGGGTAGGCGAAGAGTCAGGAAACCCAAAGGACAAATTTTGATCTATAAAACTCCCTCCGGGGAAAATGTAAAGGATCCTTTTTTTGGGACTCAAGAGTTATAGAGCATTGTATTGAAGGATAAAACTCTTTTGCATATGAATGAGATACTTGTCAAAACTCCTTTTGGATCTGATGTGTTTTTTTGTGTGAACACTATGAGTATTTCTTATACAGTTTCAAACATCTTTTGATTAATGAACCTGCCCTTTTAATGGCATCATTTACGCATTATAGTCTCTATATTTGTGTTAATGATGTTCAGCTCTTTTCGCTTTCTCATGAATGTTAATGAATTTTTTTATTAGCATTTGTTGTATCATTTGAATCTTTCAGGAAGTGGAGGGCATTTTCACCATAAAGAATTGTTTCTTTTGTGGTCAGAACAGCCTATAAGCATAACCCCAATGATGTGTTTTTAACAACATTTCCTTCGGCGTTTATGCTTTATTATTTTGTCTCGCTACGCATAGTGTTATATATGGTTTAACTCATCAAGCATGTATCTGGTATCATTTGAATAAGTGTGTGTCTACAGGTTCATTGAGTTCTTTTGAGACCAAGAGAAAGGAGACCTAAGCGGTAGCCGGACCCACACCCCAGACGGGATCCCTATTCCAAACGGTTTAGAGTCTAGTCGGGACTTTTAACCGGGGAGATCCCCTACTGTTGGCCGGACAAAATTTCCCGTCAACATATTTGGCGCTAGAAGGAGGGCTTGAATGGCATCCTCCTAGCATACAAGCAACATTCCATCATAGACTCCCCATGGGGAGGTCATAAACGATGATACTACCCCTCCCCCTTTGGAAGATGTTCAAGGGGAAGAGGTTCCATATTATGAAATTACCAGAGAGCAGTTGAGAGCCTTGCGCCCAGCTACCCGCAATCTCATCAGGGATTTGCGATATGCCCCAATCATGAATTTATTGACCCATACTAGGACCCCTGCTGAAAACATCACTCATAATGGAGCTCTGGTGAGTTCCATACCCCAGTTGGTGAATCTCATGGTTGAAGACCTCACCACCGCTGTCCAGAATAACGAACCGATTCCTGAGCTCCAAGTGGGCGAGGAGGAGGAAATTGGCATGACTGAACCCCACCTTAGCCCTCAGCCTAACCAAACCCAACAGAACAACAACCAAGTACACGCCCCACTTGGGTAAGGCAATGGAGATAGAGGCCGAGGGAATGAAGGCAAGGGAAATAGAGCCCGCGGGAAAGAGGGCGACGGAAATAGAGCCCGCAGGAATGAAGGTCAGGGAAATAGAGCTCGCATAAATGAAGGTGAGGGGAACAGAGGCCGTGGGAATGGAGGTAGAGGAGATAGAGGCTGTGGCCAAGGACACTGTGCCACCCACCACCTCCCAAACCAAAATAGGCCACCTGTCTACAATTGGGGATATCTCAGAAATATGGACAACTGTGAGGGATATCAAGATGAACACTCTTTCCATGGGGGAGAAGCATCAGCGTCAGGTACAGGGAGTGAATCTAAGTCTGAGATCAGGCACCACGAGCATGCTAGGAGGGTGTAGCCACTTTCCTGGATGGCCCAGTCCCCATTAGATCTCTTGGGCCCCCTCCACGACATGCCTAGGCACCCTGAGAAGCATCTCCCCAATTTTGATCCCGAGAAAGGCACCTTGGCCGAGGATCATATAAGCAGCTTGTATCTTTCCCTGCAAATCATGAGGGTTCAAACAGATGACGTTGCATGTCACCTGTGTCCGAATACTCTTGAAAACAAAGCGGTCACCTAGTACCGCTCCCTCCCAAGTGCCTCCATTACATCATGGGACCAGTTCCGTCACGTGTTCTTGCAGAAATTTTTAGAGGACAAAACCCCTTTGATGCTCCTCATAGAGTTAAGCACCATTAAGTTCCATAAGAAAGAGAAGGTTAGAGACTTCAATCAGCGCTTTGCTACCATACTGCAAAATTTTCCCCCCAACTTAGCGTTGGATGACTCTATCACCATAGACTACTATACAAAAGCTCTCCCTAGGGATATTTCCGTCTTCGTGAAACGCGAAGCCCGCGCCACCCTTACAGAAAATTACGCGGCTGCCCTCACTGTAGAAAAGGACATGCTTTCTATAGGATCAATCGATCACGAAGGGAGAGATGACCACAAACCAATCACGAAGAAAGGTCAGTCCTCCACACCCAAAACCGCAAATAAGGATAAGGATGCTTTTGACCTTGAGAGTATAGCAAAGACCCTCAAGATATTGACAAATGAAGTCTCTGACCTGAAGAGAAAGGGTATAGAATCCACGACTAGCACTAAGGTACCCAAGCCCTTTTTCAAAAAGAGAAACCCCAACACCAACCGACCTTCGTCTAACCTGAACACTGTTCTCAACGTGGAAGAAATAGGAAAAGATAACTTCTGTTCTTTCCACCAGGCTGCCTACTCTGAAAAAACATGCCCACAATGGATTGGCAGCATGACTGTAGTAGTAAATCAGCTTCTGGACGATCAAACCCCAGGGGATGCGGGGGAGGACGATGTTTCTGACCATGATGAATATTTTTCCCCGGATGAAGAACCAAGGTCCTTTGTTCTTGCGTTTGACATAATCCGCGGGGAAAACAATCTTACCATCACTGATATCAACATGGTAGATGATCCTAAGACCCAACCTGTATGAAATTATAGCCTTAGGAGCAAAGGACCAGTCCCCGAACAGTGCTTCGAGGAGAATAAAAGGGCTTTCATAAGGAAAATCCTTCCCCCGAGAAATGAGCAACAAGCTGTTCCTGAGAAGCCCACGAATAACAACACCCAAGCAAATCAAAAGAGCAAGCTCCCGGTGGGGCCCCCCAAAGCCACTACCGAGCCTATTCCTCAATCTGATTCTGGTTATAACATTGTTGAGGACATGAAAAAAACCAGAGCCAACATCTCCCTCTATGAGCTTGCCCACATCACAAATCAACGAGAGCTCCTTCTTAAAGCCTTCGCCAATACCTTAACTACTAAGCCTATGAGCAATATGTCTACGCAAGCTAGTCCAAGTGTTCAGTCTATTGTAAATGCCATCAATGCAAATTCCAGGGGATCTACTCCTCCCTTCCTCTTATCTTTTGAGATTTTTAACTTCAATGTCCATAACTGTCTAGTTGACTCCGACGCGTCCACAAACTTCATGCCCCTTTCTGTTTGTAAGAAGCTGAACATCCGCCCGGAGAAAACTGACGTGAGGATCATCCAACTTGACAGATCGCAGGTGCCAGCTGTAGGAGAGCTAAATAACATCATCATCCACCTTTCATCTGACTCTAGAGTCCACCAATGTATTGACATTGTGGTTTTTGACATCCTAGAAGCCTACAGCCTATTACTTAGCAAAGACTGGTCCAGGAAGCTGCAAGGGTATTTTGCCACTGATTGGTCCCACATGTGGCTTCCTTACAAGGGTCGGAATAACCAAATAAGGGTCGAAAGTGAACAATATATGAAATATACTGTGACTGATTTGGATGCTACTAATGAACCCATCAACTTTTCCCAGGAGGAGCTTAGCATGTGTTTCTCGGAAGCCATTGTCAAATGTTACCATCCTCCTCAGTCTCTAGTAGGCCCTGAGATCTAGTCTGAACTAACACTTGTCACAAAATACCAAGCCACTCCCGTCTTACACCAAACTGAAATCCTTCCCCAACCTACAACCCCGAAGGAGCCAGAAAACAACATATGGACCCTGTATTATGACAGTTCCAAGACCCATGCCGGAGCTGGTGCGGGCTGCATCTTTCTGGACCCTCAGAAGAACAAGTTCTTGATTTTGTGTCGGCTAGAGTTCCAGTGCACCAACAATACTGCGGAATATGAAGCTTTAATCCTTGGACTCAAGAAGGCACTGGATTTAAGGGTAAGGTGCTTACAGGTCATTGGAGACTCTGAGATCATCACTCGGCAGGTACGCAATACCATTCATTGTTTGTCTCCGCACTTAAAAGCTTATCAACAAGAGGTATGGCGTCTTATTTCTACTTTCGATGCGTTTGGAATCAAATCTGTTCTTAGAATGCATAATGCAGCAGCTGATACTCTGGCTAATGCTGCTGCTAGATTTACCCCTTTGAGGGATGGATTTTCTATTGAAGTTGTGTATAGACCCTCCGTGCCAGATAATATTACTAATTTACGCGTTTTTGATGATGATCAACAGATATTGGAATTTATGCTCAACACTGAAGTATTCAAAGACGTGGCAATAGATGAGGCAGATCATGATCAAGCTTTGTAGGAATAGCATGATAAACACAAGGAGAACCCCATGCCCAAGGGGATAGTGTCACCTGAAAAGCTCTTTGATCTGCAAAGCTAATTCTGCGGGCCCCCAAATACCAAAGTACAAAGTTCCACCTTGGCACATCGGCAGCTGAACTTGGGATCAGATGAGAACCCGAAGTTCATCAACCTTGGGAAAGACTGTGCCGACCAGGAGACGCAGGCTTTCACCCAACTATTTCGAAAGTATCGAGACGTATTTTCTTGGACGTATGATGATTTATGTATGTACGATACTCAAATTATTCAACACGTGATACCCATGAAGGAAGGCGTGAAGCCTTTCCAACAGAAGCTCAAAAAAGTGCATCCTACTTTGGAACTGATGATTCTGAAAGAACTTAAGAAGCTTTTGGATGCACACATCATCTTCAAAGTTCACCACTCCACATGGGTGTCAAATTTGGTCCCGGTATGGAAGAAGTCTGGCGAGATCCACTTGTGCATGGATTTCCAGAATTTAAATCGGGCCTCTAACAAAGACAACTATCCGGTGCCTCCTATGGAACAAATATTGCAAGCTGTGTCCGGATCCGAGATTTTCTCCTTATTGGATGGATTCTCTGGCTACAACCAAGTGCTGGAAGCTAAGCCGGACAGATTGAAAACTACTTTTCGAACCAAATGGGGAACTTTCATGTTCAGATGCATGCCCTTCGGATTAATAAACGCGGGGGAAACTTTCCAACAGGCCATGGATATAGCTTTCTATGGTTTGATAGGGCAGAACGTGGTAGTCTATTTGGATGACGTCACCGTGTTTTCGAAACACCAGGGCGATCATTTACGCCACCTCAAGAAAATTTTCGAAAGGTGCAGGAAGTACGGGATTTCACTCAACCCGAAGAAGAGTGTTTTCACCGTGGCAGAAGGGAATTTGCTGGGCCACATTATAACTAAGTAGGGAATTGTTGTAGATCCAGAGCAGGCGAAAGAAATTGCCCAGATTCCCCCCCCCTAGCAATAAAAAAGAAATGCAATCTTTCTTGGGGAAAATCAATTTTGTACGTAACTTCATCTCAGATTTCGCCCAAATAGTCAGGCCTTTGCAGCGGATGATCAAGAAGAATGCGATTTTCAAATGGAATCTGCTGGAGAAGGAGGCCTTCAACAAAATCAAGCAGGCTATAGCTGAAGCACCATCCCTCAAAAGTCCAGATTTTAGCAGAAGCTTTATCCTGGATACTTTCGCTTCAGATTCATCACTTGTAGCTGTCCTCACGCAGAAAGACGACAACAATGATGAACGGCCTATATCCTTCATGAGTATTGGTTTACAAGGAGCTGAATTGAACTACCCTGAAATCAAAAAGCAAGCCTATGCAGTCTACAAAGTAGTCAAGCATTTCAGGCCATACATCTTGAAAAACCATGTCATGGTTTTAGTTCCCCACCCAGCTGTCCGCTCAATTTTCGTGTAGCAGGAGCTAGGCGAGAGGCAAGGAAACTGGGTGGCATGCCTACAAGAGTATGACTTAGAGTTTAAACTAGCACACACTATTAAAGGACAAGGACTATGCCAAATGGCTGCGGAGGCTGCAAGCTCACATGGAGTTGAGGAAGAGTGTTGGGAATAGGAAATCGACATGTATCAGATTGACCACACACCTCAGCAGAGAAGCCCTTCTTGGTACTTTGACATTTCAGGATATTTAGCCCATGGCATCCTGGACCCTACTCTAACTTCCCAGCAGAAATGTGCAATAAGGCTCAAAGTTGCATCTTACCAGTTGATCCAGGGTAAGCTTTTCAAGAAAAATTACGATGGAGTTCTATTACGCTGCTTCGAACATGATGAAGCACAAAGAATCTTGACCGAGCTGCACGATAGACCAACTATAAGGCATTTTTCAGGCGATACCACTACCCACAAGATAATGCACGCAGGATACTATTGGCCAACCCTTTTCAGAGATGCGCATGCATATGTACAGAAGTGCACTCAATGCCAGAAATTCGCAAACCGAGAAGAGCGACCAGTCGCCCCCCTACTATCAGTAGTAGTGGAGGAACCCTTTCAACAATGGGGTTTGGATGTGATTGGTGAAATCATACCTCACTCCTCCAAGCAACCTTGGTATATTCTTACTGCTACCGATTATTTCACCAAGTGGGTCGAAGCAACACCTTTGATCAGGAGGTAATATAATTTTTCACTCATTCCATCATCACCAGGTTTGGAATTCCAACTTCCTTGGTTTTCGATAATGCAACTTACTTTTCATCTTTTAAATTGTATGATTTTTCTCTGGAAAATGGTATTGTGCTTAAACATTCTACAAATTATTATCCCCAAGGAAATGGGTTAGCTGAGTCAACTAATAAAAATCTTATCCGCATCATTAAGAAGACTCTGTTGTCCCACCAGCGCAACTAGCACAACGCCCTTCACAACGCTCTTTGGGCTGACTGTGTCATGCCCAAATCTTCACTCGGCACCTCCCCGTATTTTCTTGTGTATGGAAAATAAGCAGTTCTTCCTCCCCACTTATCTCTCCCTGCCCTTCAGTTGTCCCAAGAATTCCATGGTACCCCATGCCCCACCTTGCAGACCTGGATCGACATACTTCTGAAGTTGGAGGAAGAAAGGAAAAAAACCCGGGAAAATTTCGCCATCCACCAAAGCTGGATCAAGAGATGGTTTGATAAAAAATCCACAGGGAGTAAAAACTTTGAAGTAGGAGACCTGGTCCTTAAGTGGGATAAAGCTCATGAAGAGAAAGGAAAATATTCCAAGTTCCAAGTACTATGGACAGGTCCTTTCCAGGTTAAGGAGAAATTGGATCCCCACACATTTAGACTAAAAACTCTTGAGGGAAGAGTCGAGGTCCTCCCGGTAAACGAGCATGACCTCAAACATTACTTCACTTATTATCCCTCAGAGGATTGTCCCACCCCTGTACCATAGTTTCTTCTTTCGTTCCATTTTTTTTCAAATATATATATATATATATATATATATATATGATAAAAAATGGAAGCCCTTGTTAGAGCCACGCAATTGGCACACTACGACAGGTTCTGTGCTGTTAGGCAGCCTTTCCTGAAAAACACGGAGGTGGTAAAATCTTGCTTGTAATTGACACCCAAAGGTAGCACATGACCTAGTTCAAGCCATCAAGCATGGGGAGCTCACCTAGCGAGTTTGAAAGGGTGTTTGCGAAAATAAAGTACGATACAGTAGCAACTAGATCGGAAGGGAACAGAGTTAACTCCGGTGAAGTCAGGACATCCGGGAAAAACCAAAGTCCTCATACCAGACCAGGAGCAACCTCTCTGCAAGTAAAATAAGTAGGGATCCCTCATCCGCCCAGGAAAAAATTTCCCATCTCAAATAAGTGCCATGAGCACATCTAAATAAGTGCCTTAGGCACATTCAAAATAAGTGCAATAGCACACCAATAAAGAGTAAAGGATTGAGAAAGGCTTCCTGCGTAGAGAGGTGATGTAACGAATCCACTGGGGTACTGACCAGGCTTGCTGGCAGCGGAGCAACGTTCATGACTCCTAGGCAGTGACTCCGTCGGGACCGAGAGGTTCGCAGGCAGCGGAGCAACACGATGAGGACAAAATAATCATACTGGACCCTGTAGCTGCCTGGAGTTCTCCAACCCTTTTGGTTTGGAAACCTGAAGAAATGAAATTCGGTTAACCAGCACCCAAACAAGCCAGCAGGCCAAGCAACCACGCAAGGTGCCAAGGGCAAGGTAGTGCTAACGTTTAGGTAAAAAGAAAAGCTAGTGAAGGCCCCTCCCCTCCCCTCCAAGGCCAACCATTGGCGGAGACTCTGAGTTCAACCAATGAATCGCCATTTGTTGTATCCTCTACAACACCCTCCAAAAAACCCCCACTTTAAATTTTTTTGGAGCCCCTTAAGCACAAAGAAAAGTTAAGTAAAGAGTTAGGTGGGATAAGTCGCTGAGTCGCAAACTTACAATTTGTTGAAAACCGCGACCCCGCAACCCTAAGGTCACAAGGTCGCAAGGTCGTGAGGTCGCATCCCTCTCAGATTACCTCGCCATGCGACCCCGCGACCTCATTAATGGCCCGCACGTGCGACCTTTTTATTTATATGAGGTCACTAGGTCGCATTTTACATATGCAGCAGATAGAAAAAACGCCTCTGACAGGTCGACTGGAGCGCGATTTTCCCGGGTAAGTTTCTGTTTTCCTCCTATTGTTTCCTTTTTGGTTATTCTTGCCTAATCTATATATTCCTCAGCCTTTAAATTTCCCCTTGCCTGAGTCATATTTTTCATTTGTCACTTAGGGCTTCCCTTTTGATTCCAACATTCACCCTGCTTGCCCAACTTATCACAGTTCCTCATCCAGCCTCTCATGGCCTATATCCTGCTCCAAAAGCTATCCCCTGGCTCTATCTAGACACATTTAGTCCTGTGTTTTTTAAGTTAAAGGGAAAAGAAACTTCACGCCGCGTGCGCCAAAACCCTGGCAAGCCCTAGTGCGACTTGCGACCCTACGACCCAGTCACTAAGTCGCCAAGTCGCAGATTGCTCTCCGTTTGTTTTTTCTCAGCTTCACGACTTAGCGACCTGACGACTTTCTCGTAGGTCGCAGAGTTGCTCTCCCACTGGTTTTATAGCATTTGCGACCCAGCGACCCGCGACCTAGTCGCAAGGTTGCATTTTTTCCATTTTCTCACAACTTGCAACTATGCGACTCCGCAACCTAGTCGCAAGGTCGCACTTTTTCCATTTTTTCACAACTTGCGACCCAGCGACCCGCGACCTGGTCGCAAGGTCGCAAAGTCACAAATTCTTCAAAATATCAACATTGCGAACTTGCAACCCTGTGACCCAGTAGGCCGCTTATTCAGCTCTGCCTGTGGCCCCAGTTGAAATAATTGATAAGTTGTACCTAGTCTTGTATCATCATGGCATATTTCTTATCCTGGGATTCTTTCATGAATATGACAGGTGAATTCGAAGCAGACATAGAGTGTATACCTGTCCCCTCAGATTCAAGCGACATGGAACCTCCGGTATCTTGGAAAAAAGACAAGAGCCTGGCAGTGGAGGACGTAGAGATGGACATGCCAATGTCCCCACCCCAGATCTACAAAGATACCTTGTGTATATTTTCCAAAGGGGACAGCATGCGTTGGTACCAAGTGTACAAAGAGTTTGCTAGAATAGAATTCCTAGAGGACCTCCCTGATCGGGAGATATACATACAGGTCAAAAGGTATAAGCTACATCTTGCAGGTGCCCATCCAGCTATATTCCCATGCCCAGAGATGATAGATTGGATTATACAGAAAACTGACCCCAAGAAGTTCGTAATCAGGGAAAATGAAGGCAAGGCTTTCGTGACGCCAAAAGGCTCAGATGCTCATGTTTATTACTCTTTGCCTGAGTGAGAAGAGGACTTCACAGAAGAATGGGCTATCGCCCATGCAGTCCCTATAGTTGATACTCTAAAGAAGTGGTGGGAGGAGCCTGAGAAATTTAAGGTCAAGAAGGACCAGGAATATCTAGTGGCGCGCCTTAGGAAAGTATATAAATTGGTGGCTGCCATGCTTTTCAGATTGTACGGGCACCCCGATGCCACCACCTTCAGCGACACATGGGAAACTCTCATAGAGTATGTCACAGTGCAGGACACCCGTTTCAACTGGGCCAGCATATTGGTGACCTCCATTCATACAAACATATCCTCGGCATTGGTACCAGATGAAGGATTGCATTCTGAATTATACATGGCCTCTTATTTGTTGGATGTCGTTTGTTCAAGGTTGCACTTTGAGGGATGGGTGCATAACTAGGATCTAAAACAGACCCGTGCAATCCACTTACAAACCAAGGTGTTTTGAGATTCCAGGTATAAACAAGACATAGAGCCGATCTCTCAAGTGTTCATCCTTGCTCTTTACAGAAAATTGTTCAGCCAAGACACTCCTTGCATGTCTTGGCGAGCCATGGAGACTCTAGGCAAGGTGGCACATTGGTTCCCATTCGCCGAGTACGCATTCATCCGAGTCTTTGGCTCGTTCAAGGCCCCACATGCTATGCCTCGATTTGTCACATAAAAAATGCTTATGCAAGAGGTCTGTTTCCAAATTTCTTCCAGTTTCTCCAGGGTCTTGTCTAGGGGTAAGAAGAAGCCATGGCCTACGCTACCCCTCACTATTGGTGTTTACACAATCATATATTTCAGGGAGGTAGAGGCAGAAGCTGAAGAGATGAAAAGCTACCACTTGGGGGCATTAGACCACCAGATATATGACCCGGAAAGGATAGTCCCTGATCACTGCAAGAGGGCTAAGTTCAAATGGAACTACTAACACACAGAATGCCCAGGCGAAGATGAAAGAAGAAACTGGTATAATGTAGACTGCCAACTTGCTCCGGGGGCATAATCTGACCAAGAATACCCAGATGACCAAACCTTAAAAGACAGGAGCTGTGAATCGGGAGGCGCTTCTTCTTCTCTGGCTAAAAAGCCTCAAACCAGTACAGGGCACAGTACTTCTACCCAACAGAAAGAAATAGAAGCCAAATCCCAGCAAGAAGGAGAGAACAAAATTAAAGAGGATGAAGATAAGCGCAAGAAGAGCCTAAGGTCAAAGCAGTAGAAAAAGCAGGCCGAGGAGGCCAAGAAGGAAAAGGAGAAACAAGAGGTGGAGGCTGCAGCGAAACGGGAACTCAAGAAAGAGTTAGATAAAGTGGAAGCTGACTGCCAAAAGAAAGCAGAGCAAGCTGCAGCAGTTGAGTGTAAAAGGAAAGCCAAATTAGTAGCAACGGTAGAAGCAGAGCTCAGGCGGAAGAGAGAACATGAAAAGGCAAAAGCCAAACACCTACAAAGAGAAGAGGAAGAAAAGACAAAGAAATAAAAGGAGGATGCAATGCTAGAGAACATCGAGGTATCTCCCCTTGAGGTACCTCTAGTCAGTACACGAGCCACGCTCTCCGATGTCAGTTCCTCCCAGGGGCAAGAGGAGGAGGTATTCGATCTCACGAGGCTCACGTACGATCAGTTCTCCTTCAAAATCCGACAAGAGAAAAGGAGACGCCTGGCGCGAAATCCTTCCGCCTCATCCACAGTCGCGATGGGAAAAGACATAGTCCTCGATACTAGGACTAATTCTATGATGATAGCATCGGTTGGCACAACTTTCGCTATGGCCACAGAAGAGAATGTAACCAGAATGAGTAGAGATATCTTCTCTCTACAAAATAGTCTACATGATGCAGAGCAGCGGGAGGCAAGGGCAGAATAGGAAAAGAAGGCATTGAGAGAGGAGGTTCAGCAACTCCGAAAAAAAACTCCCCCTGTCAATGAAGTGCTGCTTACCATTCAAAGGGAGTTCAATATATTAGAGGCTACCATGAGGCAAGTTTATGGGGAAATGTTTACCATAAAACAAACATTCGCCCCCTTGGTGAGAGCCCAAACAGAAACTAAGAAAAGGCACGAGCAGCTGAAGGAAGCCTCAGTTGCCTTGGATAGAATGATGGACTGGACAGTGTGGTACCCCCAGGCTCCCGAACATTTTCCAAATAAGGACTGGATTCACACGCAAGATGCCAAAGTCCAAATTCGTATGAAAATGCAGTCCAAGGATAAGCTATCCAAGGACTTAGACAAGGTAATGGCTGCATACAAACACCTGATCAGCGGCATCGATTCGATACACATCCTACATCACATTCCATCGCTAGGTACATTGGACGAGGGGAAGACCTGGGAGTAGGTGGATCAGGAGATCCGGTCATTTTTGCAGCCCATTAAGCAAGCTGCTGCCACTCTCGATCTTGCAGCGTCACAAGAGAACCTGGGCAAGTTTCTTGTCACGCCAGTCTGGATCTACACCAAGCTCGCCTCTCTGTCCAACTTCATCTCACAGAAGGAGACTCTAGTCCCAAACTCCTTGGAGTGTATGCATCGGTTGAAAGAAGAGGTCCCTTTGGTTTCTCCCATAGCAGTAGATTATAAGACTTGGTAAAAATTCCTCAAAGGACAACAGATTGATGCCCCTGAACTCACAATTGCGTGCACATCTTCATAATCTGGTGGCAGTAGATCGTTGGTAGCATTTGGAAACAGGTCGCAGGTCGCGCTGCCTATCCAGGTCACAGGTCGCATTGCCCAGCCAGGTCATAGGTTGCAGTTCCCTTCCAGGTCGCAAGGCAGCTCAACAGTTGGGCAGGCGAAGAGTCAGGAAGCCCAAAGGGAAAATTTTGATCTATAAATCTCCCTCCGGGGAAAATGTAAAGGATCCTTTTTTTGGGACTCAAGAGTTATAGAGCATTGTATTGAAGGATAACACTCTTTTGCATATGAATGAGATACTTGTCAAAACTCCTTTTGGATCTGATGTGTTTTGCTGTGCGAACACTATGAGTATTTCTTATACAATTTCAAACATCTTTTGATTAATGAAGCTGCCCTTTTAAAGGCAGCATTTACGCATTATAGTCTTTGTATTTGTGTTAATGATGTTCAACTCTTTTCGCTTTCTCATGAATGTTAATGACTTTGTTTATTAGCATTTGTTGTATCATTTAAATCTTTCAGGAAGTGGAGGGCGTTTTCACCATAAAGAATTGTTTCTTTTGTGGTCAAAACAACCTATAATCATAACCCCAATGATGTGTTGTTAACAGCATTTCCTTTGGCGTTTATGCTTTATTATTTTGTCTTGCTACGCATAGTGTTATATATGGTTTAACTCATCAAGCATGTATCTGGTATCATTTGAATAAGTGTGTGTCTCCAGGTTCATTGAGTTATTTTGAGACCAAGAGAAAGGAGACCTAAGCAGTAGCCGGACCCACACCCCGGACGGGATCCCTATTCCAAACGGTTTAGAGTCTAGTCAGGACTTTTAACCGGGGAGATCCCCTACTGTTGGCCAGACAAACGTTCCCGTCAACACTAAGATATCCTTCCAAACATTTTTTCACTATCTTAGTTTTCCAATCATATTTAGGGCGATAAGACGAGATACGATCTAATTCATTACCAAGACAAGATAATAATTTCTTCCAAAAATTTCCAGTGAAAATTGGATCTCTATGACTTACAATAATATTTGGGTTTCCATGCAGCTTTTGAATTGTCCCCATAAATGCGATAGAAAATGTACTGGATTTAAAATGATGATATAATGCACAAAAGTGTGCATATTTGGTAATTCTATCAACTACCACCATGATGAAACTCTTTCCTTCAGACTTGGGTAAACCTGTGATAAAATCCATTGCTAAAGTTTGTAATAGACACAGAGTCATAATTCTCTCAACTTTGTTTTGTTCGAAAACTAAACATTCTACCACAAACTTCTGAATATCATATTAATTCCATCCCAAAAAAATCCTTCTTGATTATGTGGCAAGTTTTTAAAAATACTAAGTTCCCTCCGAAGGGGAGGTGTGAAATTCAAAAATAATATTTTTCTTGAGTTGGGAATTCTTACAAAGACATATTAAATGATCTTTGTACCATAATGAATCATTTTTCTAGCTAAATGTATCAAATGTATTTGGATCTTGCTGTAACTTTTGAATGAGATTCCACACCTCTTTTTCATTCTTCCATTCATCCCTTTCTTCGATTATCCAATCAGTTTGGATAATAGAAATGGCACCAAGTAATGCTTCCACATCATCATCCTTTCTTGAGAGTGCATCTGCAACAACATTTTTCTTCCCTTTTTTGTAGATGATTTCAAAGTCATAACCCAACATATTTATGACACATTTTTTCTGCTCTTCTAAAGATAACATTTGTTCCAAAAAGTATTTAAGACTATCATGATTTTTTTCTACCTTGAAGTGTCTTCCCATTAGGTAAGGTATCCATTTCTTTAATACATGTAGTATTGCCAACATTTACTTCTCATAAAAATGTTTGTGTAAATAATTTCCTTTGATTGGAAGACTTTCAAAAGAAATAGGTCTTCCTTATTGCATTAAAACAACACCAATTCCATTTCCTGAGGCATCTCATTCCACAATAAAGGTTTTTTTGAAGTCAAGTGTAGCTAAGACTAGTGCTTGGTACATTGCCTCTTTAATATGTTCAAAGGCCTTAGTTACTTATTGAGTCAAATAAAATCCATCTTTATTTAGTAATGTTGTTATAGGTGATGCTATTATCCCATAAATATTAACAAACTTGTGATAATACCTTGTCAACCCGATAAATCCTCGAAGATGATTTATGGTTGTGGGGATTTTCCATTCCTTAATTTCTTTAATTTTGTGAGGGTCTACCTTAACACCCTCATGAGATACAAAATGACCCAAATATTCCACCTCCTGTACTCCAAAGAAACATTTGGATTTTGTATATATTTGTTTCTCCTCCAATAGTTAGAGGACCCTGTCAACATGTTGAACATGATCCTTCTAAGACTTGTTGTAGATTAGTATATCATCAAAAAATACTAACACAATTTTCTAAGGAAGGTTTTGAAAGTGAAATTCATCAAAACTTGAAATGTCGAAGGTGAATTAGTAAGGAAAAAAGGCATGACCAAAAATTCATAATGATCCTCATGAGTTCTAAATGATGTTTTTGGAATGTCTGCAGTCTTCATTCTAATTTGATGATATCTTGAATGAAGATCCAACTTGGTGAAGTAAATTGCTCCATGTAATTCATCCAACAATTGCAATGAAAGGAATGACAAATTTATATTTGATAGTAAGCTTGTTGAGCTCCCTATACTCTAGACACATACGCCATGATCCATCCTTCTTGTGCACCAATACTACTGGAGCTGAGAAATAAATTTGACTAGGTTGCCCCTATATCAGCCTCTAGTATTTCTACAACCATTTGTTGAATTTAACTCTTTTGTGCATAGGGATATCTGTAAGGTCTGGTGTTTGGAGGAACACTTCCTGGAATCTTATGAATAGCATGATCATGATCACAAATAGGTGGGAGGCCTTTGGGAGTCTCAAATGCCTTGGAATAATTGTTTAATACTTTTTGGAGATCTGGAGAAATACATGATTTTGATGTTTGAACCTCCATTGAGCATAATTATGCAGTTACGCCCATTTTTTCTTTATTCAAGAGTTTTTTCATGCCATTAGAGGTGATTACCTTTCTTGGTTTACCTGCGATTCCCCTAAATTCAACTTCATTTCCTTCCCAAAAAAAATTCAAGAAAAGTTCTTGAAAATTAAAAGTTATCGTCCCCAAAGATTGTAACCATTAGACTCCTAGTACAACATCAACATCACACATTGGAATTGGAATTAGTGTACTATTCAACACATATTCCCCCATGGTTAGCTTGATATTATGGCACTTTCAAGAGAAATTTATAGTTCCTCCATGTTAAACATAGACAAGATATGAAAGGTAAATCATGAATTTCATTTATTATTCACAAGATGTACATTTATAATACATTGGTGTGACTCTTGGATTCATCTTCCAAGGTCTCTTGGACTCCCTTTTATTTTTCAACTTCTACACCATAACCCTTAGTGGATTAGGTGTCCAACATTCCCCCCTTTAATATGAAGGGGTATATACGAGTCCAAGAAGGGAGCTATAATAAAAAAATACAACAATTCATGATAGAAATAGGTTGAATAACTCTTTGAAATGAAATTATAAGGTGGGATAACTCAAGGTATCAACCAGCGGTGGTTTAAGAATGACCACCAACATTGGAATGCTTAGTGTAGTTCTCATAATTCTTCCAAATATAGCAAGAAGGTGAAGTCTTCTGCTAGAGGAAGTGTCCCTAATGTTTTTAAGAGGAAGACCTTCAACTTGGAAAAGGGAGGTCTACAACCCGCGATGGTTAAAGGAAGGACACCAACCAAAGGAATGCTTAGTGTGATTCTTGGAACTCTTCCAAATCTTTCAAGAAGTTGAAGTATTCTGCTAGAGTAAGTGCTCCTTAATGCTTTGAAGAGGGGGACCTTCAACCTCGAAAAGGAAGGTCTACAACCTGTAGTGGTTTAAGGAAGGCTACCAACCAAAGGAATTCTTAAGGGCTTCTCTGTCTCTGGCTACAACTCTAAATCTGGGTATGGATATCTTTGGTTGTGGGCTCAGGAAGCAGGTTCATATTGTGGCTTAGGCTTGCTTGATGGATCTTTGAAAGTTGTATATGACCATCACTACTACCCATATAAAATACAAGGTGAGAATATTAAGAGAACTCAACTGCAATACTTTTCAATACTCTGAAATAAATTCTGACATATGACTGAAATAACTTCTTGGTTCTTGAAGCCCATTACCAAGAAGTGATCCATCCAAGGTGAATCTTTTTTCTTGCAGGAGGCTTGTTTTTGAAACATGAGTTTGAAGAATGAGTATGCTGACCACAATTCTTGCATGTTAGAAATGAAATAACTAACTCAGAAATAGATTGCAGAAAACATAGATACAAAATCAGACAAAACATTGGCGGAAAAGAGGTTTCAGCCTCATGGCATTCTCGTCATTCTCTCTTATTAAAAGAATTTATTTTAAAATTTAAATAGATGAGAGAAAATGTATAAGATAGTCCGTGCTATCTTAGACTCCTTTGGTTGAGATAATTTCTCACCAAAAACCCACCAAGATAGGAGTTACTAAACAAACTCCAATATTTGAGGAGCAACCCAAGAGTTAGGCACATATTCCTAACTTGGAATATTTAATTATTTTATTTATTATTGTTATTTGAGAGAGGCTAACATTCCCCCCTTCAATGAAAAATCCAAAATAAGAGCAAGGAACCATCTTCCAAGTTCTCATGTTTATCCTCAAAAACATTGCCTGAAAAACCGCCAAAGTTGGATGTTGAAAAAATGCAATCTGAAGAGACCATGAGTCAGTTGCATGTCTGATTCATCTCTGAATTTTTCTTGAAAACTCCATCAAGTGCCAAGTTGCAAAAGGATTCATCTTTCCTTTTCATGAAATCAACATCCTTTGTCCACTGACAAAATTTGTTCAAAGCCCACTGGTTGATGATGTCAAAAACAACTCACTGTTGCTTTTGCTGTGCTGAAAACTATTCACTTCTTCTTTGCTGTCGACTCCCCACTGGAAAAAATTTTGATGCCCAATGGAAATTTTTTTGATTCCCACTGGCTATTTAATATGCCCACTGGTTGTTGAAGATGCCCACTGGCTGCTTTTGCTGGTTTTGTCAAGAATTTTAGTCTGACAACCACTATCAATTTCGTTGACATTTTCCCCCCTTTTTCAACTAAAAGGAGAGACACTTCTCTTGGAAAGTATTCTTGAACTCCCCCTTTTCAGGTGTAGGAGTTTGACACTGGTGTACTCCCCCGTTCAACTGCATGAGAGTACCATCATATTTTCACTATTGGCTGCACTATGTGTGATTTTATTCAATTGTAGAACTGAGACAATCTTTTGATTGTGGATGACCATTTCCAAGGGTTGATCCATTCATAATGTATCTTCAATCTGGCTGATTTTTGTTGGTTGCGACATTTTTCTGAGGAATGATTGGGCTTGCCACAATGGCGACAAGGATGGAGTTCAAAACACTGATCTTCCATATGACCGGTTCTTTGACAATGAGAACATTTCGATTGGACTTCAACTTCACTCCATTACATAAAACCTTATCATAAAATAACATAGCAGACTCCACTGCATGGGTTGGGTTCTTTGCATAACGAGGCTTTCAATTGCTTAGCCATCCATGGCCATGGCCACAACGTAGAACTCGGTGATGCTTGGATTGAAGCAAATACAGTTCACAAAATAGGCCAGGGCTTTATCCACAACTTGCCTTCGAGTAGATCCCATTGGTCTCCAAAGTTGTATAGAAATCACAGCTTGACAAGAGTATCATTCAGGTGCAGTAGTGACAAGGAACTTCAATTTACAATGGCTGCCATTGTTAACAATGACACAGATTGCGTTGCAGAGGATACGTCTGCTTATTTGTGTGAAAGAGGTGTCCAAGAAAAATAATTGAGTGTTTCTACAATTCTAGTGAACTTCAGAAATTCTTTTGACCCATATGACGCTCTAAGCACACCTCTGTACCAGACTGCAACTTTCAAGAAGCTAGCGAAGTAAAAGGATGCTGATCGAGCATTTTGTTTCACAAGAGGGATGGCTACTTTGTCTATTGTTACACATCTTGTAAAAGCATGACAGGAAATTGTTGCTGGAGATGACATATAATGACCGCTAACAGAGAACAAATATGAAACAAAAAAAGAATACAAAAATTGCAAACCTGTTGTGAATCGATTCAGTTGGGTCATCTTGAGAGGCTCTGGAGCGGATTGATATTTTCGCATACATGGGAGAGAGTACTGCAAACATTTCATCATTGAAGTCTTGTATTGAGCAGCTTGATCATGAACGTGGGGAGTTACAAAGAGATATTGAACAATTGTGCATGCAACAATCAGGATCTGGCTATGTTGTGTCATAACACGAATCCCAGTAGCCACACCACATATTCATAGGGATTAAACTATTGTTTGAATCCAAGGGATAGATCATTTGCAATACGCAAAATAAGAAAAGCTATGCTTCCAATGTCTAACAAACACTCAGAAACAGAACTCTGGAAAACATGTTATCCCAATCCACCATGCATGATGGGGATGTAGATTCTCTGACCGTTCCTCCTAGTTTATCTATGACTTAATTACCAAAGACAGATGGATGAATTTTGATAGATTTGTTCTTTCTGTCCACTTAGCAGTAGTAAGTAGCTTGAGCTGAAGTTGCCACGAGAGATCAGCTGAGGTCATACCAAGCAGTGGCCTCTACGCAAACAATTCACCAGCCCTCAAATTTGGTTATTACCAAAGAACCCGTTGATCCATCAGATTTCTGAGATTTTTGTAGACGAGTTGCAGAGCAGGGTTTACACAGCTCTTCGCTTTCAATACATAGCTCCACTTACACGAGATTCACTTAATATTTTCAGATGAGTTGTAGAGCGTTTCCTCTACTAGAAGAACCAGACCAGTTACGCACGTATATTATGCTCTTCGCTAGAAGATGTCACATGGTTTGAAAACCAGCTTGTCATTCTTTCGAACCGGTCAGAGCGCGATATAGGATATAGGCCCTTACAAAAACGCTTTAGAATTTTCTAAACCTTGTAGTTTTGTTGGAATGGAAAATAGCAGACTCCTCCATAAAATAGTATAAAACATAAAACAACAGACTAGCATAAAACAACACTGCCTGATTGCAACAATTCCATCATATCTACAGTTACAAGAATGGCATCTTAAAAAAACAGATATCAAATCAGGTCTTCTTATGATTGTACAGATTTCATAAACTCTTGTGGAAATTCAACCAATTCTTTTTTTAGTCCACGGGCGTTGAGAAACAACTTTGAAAATTTTGACGAATTTAATATGAATGCAACACATGATAGAAGCTCTGACTATCAGGATTACCTGTAATTTTTCATATTAGGATTACTGTGGCCTTTTGAAGGCTGTCCTCAGATGTGATCTTTTATTTCATGAATGAAATGAAATCCATGGGCCAATCATTTGCTAATGAATTCAATGGAGTTTTCCAAGAACTTGTAGAACTGGAATCTCCTCCTCACATTCACTACAACATTACCATACCTCTGATACCACATGTTAGAAATGAAATAACTAACTCAGAAATAGATTGCAAAAAACACAGATACAAAATCAGACAAAACATTGGCGGAAAAGAGGCTTCAGCCTCATGGAATTCTCGTCATTCTCTCTTATTAAAATAATTTAGTTTACAATTTAAATAGATGAGAGAAAATTTCTAAGATAGTCTGTGCTATCTTAGACGTCTTTGGTTGAGATAATTTCTCACCAAAAACCCACCAAGATAGGAGTTACTAAACAAACTCCAATATTTTTGGAACAACCCAAGAGTTAGGCACATATTCCTAACTTGGAATATTTAATTAATTAATTTATTATTTTTATTTGAGAGAGGCTAGCATTGCATGGGTGAAGATTAAAACAATGATCTTTCATGTGGCCAACTCGGTCACAATGTTGGCATCTACAAATCTATTATTGTGGAGGAGGAGCAGAAACAGGTGAATATAAACTATCATGCAAAAACCCAACACTATGAAATTGGATAGGCTTGGAGTAATCTGGAATATGAAAGGATGCCTCCTTATCATATCCAAGACCAGTTTTGTGCTTGTTGCTAACAAGATCTTCCAAGGTCTGATGATTGGCTTGGGAAGTGAAGGTTGAATTTCCACACGTGTATTCAAATATACTTCTAAATTGGGTACTTGATCTCAATAAACCTCAAATTTACTAACTTGATGACTAGATGGTTGTTGATAGGATATTTTTTCAAATTTACATAAGGGATTGTTCTGGAAAAAAAAAAAATAGATGAATTTTCTGTTGTAACTCATTTTACTGAAGATGAGACTACAACTGCAAAAATTCAATGTTTTCTTGTGAATTTTGTAGGAAAATTTTAATGTCAAAAAGAGTTTCTTTACCAAATTTTACCATCCCATCAACAATGGAACATATTAGGGTTTTCAATAAATTTAATGCATCATCAATTCGATCCATTTCACAATAATGCTTCAACTACAAATGCACTTTCTTAGAATGTAAAAGTATGAGTGAACTTATGAACAAATATCTCATACAATGCCAAATAGCTACAACTTTAAAGAATATAAATAGTCCCTAATGCTTATGAAAGTTGTGCACCAAGATCATTAACACCTAGAGTTCCAGGATCACTAATAGGAGTAAAAATCTCACTCTGCAATACTTATTGAACTTGTGAAACTTAGAGGAGCATCGATATTATACTACTTAGATAATCTTTCCATAGTATCAAATCTGAAAATTCAGCTTGTGTGCAGTATGGTTACACATAGAAGCCTGAACTCTATCGTTCCCTTGGACTTCAACAATACAATAACCAATTTTGAGCTGCGAACTTATGAAACCCTGAGATCCAACATTATGAAATGAGCTTGTCTTCACTAAAAATACTTTCATTGTAAGTCGACTAGATTTTAACACACAGACTCAATGCAGTTACTATAGTTTCAATGCTTTGTTCCTAATAAATTATGCTTCATAATCAAGTCGAAGTAAAAACATTTGTAGGAGAGGGATTGCATAGTATTTTTTAGTTGGAACATACACTATCGGATTTAGATAACCTTCCTTCAACAGTAAGTCTTCGAAAATTGATCGCTTGTTTGTCTCACCCTTAGAGCTCTTTGTTATAACCTTCTAGCCATAGAAAAAATATTGAATGAGATATTAAACACATAAAAAATGTTAAAAGTCGATTTTAATTCTTAGAAGGAAATTCCACACGGCTTGCTACCTTACTCTGCAACATCATTTATGATGTGCTTTGTGAAAATAGGTTTCTCCCAAATGGTAAAACCTGGTGAACATGCAAATGTGTTGCCGCCAAATTCAAGTGGTTTATTACTGGAAGCTCAAGATATTGAGGATATCACAACTTCACATTCAATACTGGAGGCTTCCTTGGAATAATTCGATGATAATGACACTTAGAAAATGGGAGAGAGCTCATGGTCTTCAATTCAATTTTGCATACATAGTCGATGCTAAACGTATAGAGGGTACATTGTAGACAATTGTTTCAATCCTTCCAGTAGCATAGAGAATGCTTATAATTTCACATTGGACATAGATGGAGGTGGAGAATAGGAGCTACAAAGTCACTGATACATACAATAGCCTCACAAATGTTTCACAACTTTTAACACATGTTGGTATGGATGGAGATGAAGATATGTCACGTTTGTTGATGCTTCTCAGAATGACAAAACGAATATCTTTGTTTCCTATTCAAGATTCCTATTGGAATGTGGGCTTCCCTCTCCAAGGTTTAAGAGGAAATGTAAAGACATTTGGCTCTTCTTAGTAGAGATGTTAGATTTGAATGGTCATCAAAATTAAAAATGAGGAGGGGATAACTTCACCATTAATGCTTGATGTTGAAGGATTGGAATCTTCTGTCACTGCAGCCAGGGAACACACTGAAATGTCAGAAGATCCTACTTCTCTTCATCAAAATATTGAAGCTAAAAGAGACCCATTTTTGGGATCAATATATGAAAAATATCTACAATTTGTGGTTCACGAAGTTGAATAAATAGTTCCACCCAGATTTTTTAGTTCTATAATAAGGGAACAAGACGAATTTTCAATATCTTTGTCATCAGCTATCAATATCATGAATTCCAAGTCTCTACCACTACCACCAAGAAATATTAGAACATATTCACATATTATGGTCTTCAGAGTTGAAGAAAGAACACCGTTAGGATTGGAGACTTCTCTAGCCAGAGAACATGAAGAAATGGAAAGGCATTTGGAATTTCTTTGAGATATTAGAGTGAACATGTTTCCATCACTTGAAACTATTTGAGCATGCAAAAATGGTGACATTGAAGGCATAGATAAAAATAAATCATTTTAATCCCAGTTGTGGTCTTCATCTTACTATAAGGTAATTTGATATCCTTATTTACCAAACCTCTCCCTTTGCAAATAGGTATAAGTCGAGAATGCCCATTTCCTCTTCCTTTCTCTTACTTACTGTGGCAAAAAAATGGCAGAGGGATGTGTTTTTTTTTTCCAAGGGAACAAAACTTAGCATGAATCGTGTTGACAGATCTATTGGATTGGGGTGAAGCAAGGAAAACTAATGAATATCATGTCATATCTGCACAATAATAAAATATGCAGAGTAGAAAAGTGAGAAAAAACATGCATCCAAAAATAACGGTAAAAAAATAAACTGACATGAAATTCGTAGGGGAAATGATAGACATTTAATAAAATAAAATAAACCTGATCAATTAATTCAAAATCCACAAGAGTTTTGGTGCATTTTTGTTTTTTTTGGGACAATAGATAGAGAACCCATCAGGAATCTAGTTGAGATAGGTCAGTAAGATAGTGTGCAACATGAAATAATCATGCACGCAATAATGGAAATTCTAAAATAAGGAAAGCAGAACTGCCATGCACAGAGAGGCCAAAACTAGTGGCTCAAATATGAGAAGGGTGAGAATTTGCATGCTTCTTTGATACCATGTTAAACACAAACAAGA